>JBBPMG010000028.1:0-103250 GCA_038090195.1 Boletellus deceptivus
CCCACCCAACTCTCGGCCCTGGCATCCCAGCACAGTGGCCCGATATAGACAAGGACAAGGGCTCAAAGAAACCGACTGTTGCAGCACCAAAGAAGAGGCGTAAAGCCCCCGAAAAGGACACTACGCCAGTCCCTTCCTCTCGCTCGCTACCCACTCGCGTCTGTTTTCGCCTTGTCCCCCCCCGTCTCCGGCTGACCGGTCACTCAGACAAAGAAACCAAAGCATGCTCACAAGCCCGGAGAGCCGGAATCACCTCATTACACTTCCTACGTTCTACCGCCACCTTCTCCGCCCCACTCAACTTCACTCCCACAAGCCCATGTCATACCGCCACCCCCGCTTCCGCACATGGGCATGCTACCTCCTGTCATGAGCGTGCCTCATCCCGCCATCCAAACACCTCCCGACGAACTCTTGTTCTTTGAGCGCGCAAAGCGAACGCTAGAAAGCAGGGATACTTACGAAGAGTTCCTTAAGCTGCTCACCCTCTACTCAAAGGACATCATCGATGCCAAGACTCTCGTCGACTTGTCCCAAGTCTTCTTGGGCGATGGCGACCTACTTGCACAGTTCAAGGATGTGCTCCGCATAGATGAGTTCCGGTCCAGTGTCGATCATGGTCCCCCCGGCAGCATTCGCACCGGCCCACCGGAACCATTACCTGCTCTTCCGGCAGACGAAGGAGAGGGCCCGAGCTACCGTAAACTGCCCGAAAGTGTAAGTCTCCTCTGAACCGGCCCTTGAACACACCCTCACACTGCGCGCAGGAGGTCAATCTGGCGTGTTCTAGTCGCGACGAGCTGTGTCGGTCCGTCTTGAATGATGTCTGGGTCTCCCATCCAACGTGGGCATCAGAGGAGGCCGGGTTCATCTCTCATAAGAAGAATTCGTTCGAAGAAGCACTCCACAAAAGTGAAGAGGAGCGACATGAATATCACGTCCAACTCGAGGCACTTGCTCGCACCATCGCCTTATTTGAGCCCCTCAACATGCGCATCGAGGAAATGACCAATGAGGAACGTGCAACTTTTCGGCTCAAGGCTGATTTTGGTGGACCTAGCAAGAGCATCTATCACCGCACGTTGAAGAAGGTTTATGGACGTGATGCCAGTGCAGAAGTCATCCAGGCCTTGCAAGATTGCCCCAGCGTCGCAGTGCCAGTTGTCCTCGGGCGTCTCAAGGCCAAGGATGAAGAGTGGCGTCGCATACAGCGAGAGTGGAACAAGACTTGGCGTGAGGTAGATGCCAAAAACTTTTACAGATCCCTTGATCATCAAGGGGGCCCGTTCAAGCAGAATGACAAGAAACATGTCACGCCCAAACACTTTGTGCAGCACATCGAGGGCGTCAAAGAAGTCCAAGAGCAAAAGTTTGTGCAACGTGGTCGACCTTGTTTTGCTACAGGCTCAGTGGGGCATCAGGTGGAATTTGATTTTCGTCAGACGTCCGTACTGCACGATTCGCTCCGTCTGGTCTACTCCTTTTTAGATCACTCTCATGCGCAATACAGCACATCGGAACGGCGAGCAGTCGAAGGTTTTCTGCGTCAATTTGTGCCCTTATTTTACATGTCTCCCCAACATGAGTTCGACGCGGTATGCACACCCTTGGATGGTTTACAGGACGATGATTTGGAGCATGAAGCAACGAGTAACTTGCATAGTAGGGGCAAACCAGCATTCAGCTCGTCGACCACAGGCGCGAATTCGCGCAAACCACTATCCAGATCATCTCAAGAAAAATCACCCGGACAGGACACGAGGGGTGTGACTACCCTAACACCAACTCCTCCGCGTTCACACGCGGCTGATAATTCTAGAGGATTACAGAACAGTTTTAGCGACATCTGGATTCACACTTCCCAGACCTGTGCCGACATTGTCGACGTCCCGAAACGCAAACCATTTTTCGCCAACACGACTATCTATACATTGCTGTGTTTACTGCAGGTAGCTAACTTGCTCCCCGAATCGCTTTGGCTGACTCGTTTATTCTGCAGCTGATCTACTTCCGGCTGGTCACATGCAAAGACGATGGGGCTAAACATGTGGCAGAGAATCTGAATCCTATGGACAGCAACCCGATTGCCGTCGAGCTGGGGTTAGACGACCCGAATGGGCCCGGTGTAGTCCTTAGGCAGGCTATGGAAGCATTGGGAGAACAGAGGCCAAGCAACACGCCGGACCTGGTTTACATGTACTTTATCGACGCCTGTGAAAAGCTCTTTGACGGCGAGCTTGAGGCGAATTTGTTCGAGGAACACATGCGATGGTTCTTTGGGAACCAGGTGAGTGACCGAGAAGTAGCACCCGGGCGTTCACCAGAAGCGACACACAGGCCTACCTGCTGTTCACGCTGGACAAGCTCATTGCTGCGTTCATCAAGCAGGTCGGAATCAAGTCGGTGCATGCTACGGGATGATACTAACGAGAATCGATGATGCAGGTGCAGATCGTGCTCTCGGACGGCAAGTCACAGGAGCTGTTGACGATGCTACAAGATGTGCGCAAGGGTGGGAAGCTAGCGAACCAAGATATGATCCGATATCGACGAGAGGCTGAGCGGCACGTGGGATCAGACGAGCATTTATATCGCATCGAATGGGTGGGTGCATGGTTGCTAATTTTAGAACACGACCCTCACTGGAGATGGGCAGGACTCGCGACTGAAGAGGATGCTCGTCCAGCTCCTTGAAGGCAATGACCCCAGCGCAGAGGTCGATCGGTCTGCGCTAGGTCGATGGCGCGAGTATGTGGACTCGTATGTGCTGCAGCACCCCACAGAGTGGATGCCGGAGCGCAAGGATGACGGGAGGGGTGCGCTATTTTTACGCAAGTGGGTGTCTGTGAGGGGATGGAGTCGCTCGCTCGCTAATCGGATGGACTGAAATAGGTCGCTGTCGGCAGACGAATCGACTGTGGCACGCAGCGACATGAGGATCCGGATAAGTCTGCGGACGTACAGGCTGTTCTACGAGGCAGGGACGGAGGACGTGTTCGTGCAGAGACGGAGCAGGGAGGAGGAGAAGGTGCTGCAGGAGCGGGTGCGGAGACGGAACGAGGAACGGCGACGGTGCCGGCTGCTGCAAGATTGACGGTTTGCAATATCGCCTGATGCGTGCCGTGGAAATAGCCGGGGTGCATATATCCAAACATGGTTTCAAATGAATTATTTTTTGCGCGGAATAATTTTTATTCTTACTTAAGCTGCTGGCATTCCCGCCCACGTCGTTGGGGTCCCTCGCTCTCCCTTCAGCTCTGTGGCCGGCGACGAGTTGGCCCGTTTTGCGCGACCGGCGAGGACACATCCTGCTGGCCCGGGGCGCTGTCGCGACACCGTCATTTGCAGCATCGAGTCTCTCCTCGGCTCGGTCTCCGCATTAAGCCACGCCGTGTCCGCAAGACTCTCTTGGCACGTCTTCTGTGCTTTCTCGTATCATGGCCAAGCCAAAACATGGCCGGTGGAACAGCTGCCCTAGACAATCCTTTTTCTCTTCAGACCCCTGTGCATGTCCTCACTCCTCCCGTCCCTTGTCACGCTCTCCCTCCCCTGCCGTCCTCTCTGCCCTTGCGGTCATCGCCGCGACGCCGTCCGTTGTCGCAGGCAGCCCCGTCCCAAGATCTCCTCCTTCTTTCCTTTGCCCGTTTATCGAACGCGACGATGTTGCCACTTCCTCGTATGTCTACCAACCTCCCCCGCCTACGTCCGCACCCGTTCCTTCCACCTCCACAACATCCTCTACACCGCGCGCAAATCATCCCCGTCACATGGTTGCGGATAAATACGTCCAAGGAACCGACAGTCTTTGGCGGAAAACCAATACGTGGACTTTGTACGGCGCAACGGTGAGTGCGACCCTAGCTCGGCAACTCTTTCCTGTCCCAACATGACCTTCCAGTGTTGCCCTACTCTGACGGTTGCGACGACACCTAGCTCACAATCTCAGCCAATCACCCTTCAAACGTCTATTGTTCCCTCTACTTCTCCCTCTGCCGCAGTGGCATTTGATGCTGCGGCCTTACCCGCAGGATGGGATAGCACAAACAGTTCCAGCTCTAATACCGAGTCAACCATCATTCTCGCTCTAGCCATCGTTTTGGCCGGCTCTATATGTGTTTTCATGATTGGGTGTCTCGTGTGGAGGAGGCGAAAGAAAAGGATGAAGGATGTAGAACGCAAACTTGGGAAAAAACACGGCACCGATGGTGATTCCCGGGACACTGAGCAGGAGCAAGGGAAAATGCGCATGTGGGCAAAGGCAAGTGCTCGCTGGAGATCCAATATTCGTCAATCAGCGCGTAGGCGGAGAAAAAGACCCTTGGGCGCTTCCGCAGTCAACCGACCTACGTCGCCGACGTATGGTGACTCACAGGTGACTGTCGTTTCCCCGTCTCGTCGGAGTTCGTTTGCAGCCGAGGATTCAAGCCCCTCGAGACCGGACGTCATATTGCATCTTGATAACAACTTGGCCGAAACATCCGCCGCTCCGTACGACCTCCCTCGTGCTGTGTCGCCCCCGACTTATGGAGCATCACTTGCTTCTGGATTCCCCCGCCCGTCTAGCTTCACACTACCCAATCCAAGTCCGACACCACCAGACCTCCCCCATGCAGTCCAGCTTGGTGATCACTCTCCCCCCAGAAACGATGAACCGCTTCCCTATCTGCCTCGAAGTGATGGCCATATAGCCACAGACGACAAGGTGCAACTTGCCCGCATTCGACTGTTGGCAAGTTCACCACCCGGTGTGCGTGACGCAGTCGTGAGTGCAGGCACCATGCCATCGGTTTCTGCCCCAGAGTGGCACGAGGTGGAGAACGGTGACTTGGAGAACTTGGGAGCGGTCACGAGCGAAGCATCTATATCTTCCCACAACAACTTTGGTTTACCCCCCTCCTTTCCTTTGCCTCCTCCCAAAGCCAACGTGTCTCTTGGGTATTTGGAAGACCAGCATCTCCGCTATGGAGAGGGAGGCGACATCTCAGAATCCTTTCCTATTTCTGGGCCTTCAGGATCTTCATTCGGAGCTTTCCCAAGTGCGCCTCCTATCGACTACCCTGGACTAGAGCCATCTGCACCTTCCCTAGAGGGTGAAGATGATTCATTTCGAGATTGGGACGGGCAATCTTCTTATGTCCCCGAACTCCCCACCCCGGGGGACGACGGTTGCTCCCCCGTCTGCGAGTCAGAATCATCCACACCTCCAAGTATATCTGTTACATCACCCCTTTCCATCCTGCCTTCACGGAGGCTTTCCCCCAGAGATAGTATACTCCCTCAGTACCATCCTTGAGGTTTTCGCAGGCTCGGGACAATATTCAAGGACTCGTCCACTATGTATAAGTACTGATACAAAGTCGCTAATTTTCTTGCGAAGTCCGCTTGTCTTGGTCACGTGAGCTTGCAGTGTGAAAGCGTCGAAAGTCATGTGTCGGCGGACCCTGTTTTCATGATCCCAGTCCTGCAGTCACCACCACTATGGGGAAATCTCAGAAGAAACGGACGATGCGCAGGCATAATCCGATGAGGGTCCCAGACTCACATCTACCCCAGAGTCTTGCATCTGTTGAGTGTGCCGCCACAAAGAGAGAGGCTATCTTACCGATCATCCAAAAGGTATGCCATTTATATTCGAGAGATCCAGCGTCTGGTATAGTCACGCGACACAGATGGAGAGTCCTGATGGATCGGAACGCAAATGGGCATGTGTCGCGACGTCTAACCTCGTACAAAACGATCCATCCACCCGGAGATTACTGCAGGGTAAAAACGTGGTTGGGGCTTTGATTACCCGCCTGTCGGATAGTGAAGAGGAGGTGTGGATTGAGGCCGCTGGCACTCTACGGTTTGCAAGGCCAGTCCTCTCCCGGCCACCTTTGACCCTTTACATTCTAGAAATCTTTGTGTCGATGGTGGATACGACATTTGTGCAGAGATGTACAATAAAAATATCCTTGCCCCACTGAGGACATTTGTACCCAAGGTATGTGCATAGCATCACCTAAAACCTCAACCTCATCAGATTCTATGGTCTCCGCAAGATATCTATGGCACTTGCTCAACTTCTCGAGTCCCCCAGAAACGCCCCCGAGAACACCAGAAAGGTGGTGTTCGAGTTTGCTGACAACGTGATCACTATATTGTGGTGTCTATCGTAAGTACCTTTACCCCTCAATGTACTTTTGTCTTAGGTTGATCAGAGAGACTTCCAACAAGGCTCTCAATGCCATCAACCAAATCAATCTTATCCCGTTTCTAATGTCTTTCTTGTCGTCCCGTAACGGGTTGCCTATATCCACTGTAGTTTCAGCAGGTGGTCCTTTCTCGGCTACTCCTTTACTTTCCACTAAGCCAACTGATCTCACACAGCACAAAGTCTTTATGTTCTCACAGACGACAATCAGGCAGCTATAGATGAAGTTCGCTCTGATGCTGGCTATAGTTCATGTCTGCTGGACATTATCGGCGAGCGTAATCCTCACGAAAAGTCAACAGATCTCTCCAGAGATCGTTTCGAGACTCTTAAAGTCTTGTGCTGTGGTGAGACCCTTCGTATTGAAACGCAGTGTATCATAGGCCGACCTGCAAGCAGGTATTATTAGCAATGTATCGCCACTGCCGTCGCCCAGTGGTGTTTCCGGCATCAACGTTAATATCGATCTTTTGCTTCCTGTTTTGCGGCCCGTCGTTTCTTCAGTAGTTCTAGATGAGGTGGCGCAACAGGTTCAAGACCTTGTGATTCGGCAGGTTAGTTAAGCCATGAAGCGCTAGATCATCCCTGAATTCTCTTCAAGGCAAACGACCTGCCACGTATCGAAAAGTTATCTTTCAAAAACACACCAAAGTCTGACCACAAGTCACCAACAGAATTAGATCTAGAACGGTTGGAAAACAGACTGAGGACAGTTCAACTTTCCCTTGAGATTTTGACAGGAGCATGTGCAACACTGCCGGATCCCGTTTCGAGCATCTCGACAGATGAAAATGACGAGGATGTGGAAGGTACGGACGTCTCGATCCCTCCGACAGTCGAGTAACCATCTTAGACGAGGATGTAGAAATGGGAGGCGACATGCTCGAAGAGATGCCACTGGATGAAGACACACGTGCAAGCGAAGAAACGAAGCGATCCTCTACGGCTCGGATTCCTGAACTAGTACAACCCCTTCTTGCTCTAGTCCAGCCAACGATCCTTTCCTTCCCGCCCTCATCCAGTATGTTAGCTCATCCCCCGACAACCTCAGCACTCTGTGCCATCCACCTGTGCGCCTTCGAATGTCTTAATAATATCTTCCTTTCGCTTTCTGCCTCTCCGGATGCGCAGCTCGCTGCGGACGAACATGCCGGGCATCATGTTTGGGCGGCAATATGGGCGGCACTGTCTAAAGTTGGATTTGGCACTGCTGCAGGGCAGGAACGCGAGAGGAAAGCATGGGAAGTCGGCGTCGGCGTCCTTTGGGGTATTGGGAGGATCTGGAAGGGCAAATTGGTGAGGAATGCAGTCAACATACGTGTCCAACTTCAACCGTCATCTAGGTTCCAGTAGATCAGCAAGCCCAGATTCTGATGAACGTCTGCGAGACGAGTATGGAAACCCAGGTGCAGGTGAAATGTATTGGCGCGCTAGAATGCCTAGCACAACACCCGGATTCCGTACAGGCAAATCGGGTATGTCGTTTGGTTGATTGTACTAAATTGTCCGCTTCATATTACCCATAGGCGATAGCTAGCTACCTTATTTCCATCTTACCGACTGCGACGGTGCCATCAACTAAATGCACTGAGTCCCTCCTCCAAGCAGTCTCTGCTCTGATCGATATTTACTCGGACGAGAGGCTTGCGTACGACATCAACTTTAGGGAAGGTAGATTTCTGGAACGCCTCGAAGAGAGTGTCGATGGGTTGCGGAGAGCAGTGAGATCCATAGATCGTCGAAAGGAAGGGGATCTGAGGCTGAGAGGGGAGGAAATACGAGATAACTTGGTAGCCTTCGTGGCGTACAGGAGGGGACTTTTGAGTGCTTGCCCATAAATAGGAACACGCTCGAAAAGGTAGATGGTCCGTGCGCGGCTGGGAGGGAGATATAAGCGGGGGTCGAGAATGGGATGAGCTTCATACTTACCTTGATGGCGCATGCCCTTTCAAGTATCCGGGTGTGCGGGCCGTGGGGACCTTCCATAGCACGGCGACCCTGTCCATACAGAGGGTAACCGCGGCTTGTATGGGCTTCGGCTCATGCACTGTCTCAATATTTTCCTGTCCTGCCATGGCCACTCTGGCTGGGCAGGCCATTTTTTTTATTGTCTCTTCCCCCTCCTAACCCTAACCTTAGTGTCAATGTATTAACAATATTACCAATATTCATACATCATGTTGGTACAGCATTGTTATCACAATCAATACATGTCAGTTGTCTGGGACAACATGCGTGCTCTGAAGTTGAGGCGCGAAGCACTCAGCCTGCACTCTGCGCACTGCGAATTAAATGAGTCACTCACCTTGTTACTGTCAAACGGACTCATGCCTGCAGCAACTCGGCTCCCTGCAATCAGAGCACTCCAGTCAATGATGTCCCACTGGCTGATACCTGCCAATTTCTGCTCTTGGTGGATGGACCTTGCGGTGAGCATACGTTGGTGAGCTATATCTATCACTGGCATCGGACAGTTGAGTTCAGCGGTGAAGCGACGAATGTGCCTGGTCAAGATTGTCAGCATTGAGCAATGCACATTATCAAGCACCACTGCTAACACCGAATCTTTGATTCCTCCATCGATAGCAAAACCGGTGGAGCCGTCGAACCGGTCGTTCACCATGCGTTCGCCGTAAGAGATCAAACTAGTGCCTTCCAAGTCGAGCGGGTCAGGTCGTGAGAGGATTCAGTGCCTACCTAGGAGCAGGCATTACATCTGCATCGTTTAAGTCACACCGTACTCACACCTTCGACAGACATACCTTTGATGAGTTCATACACTGTGTGGGCTCCGATTCCCGACTTCTCGCCGAGGGTCAGAGTTTCGGCAAGCAGCTCGTTGGCACCCAATATCATGCCATTCCCAATCAGTTTGAAAGCAGGGGCTGGATGGCTCATAGAAAAGGTGCGACAGCAAAATATTGCAGCGACCTACCTTTCTCGATATTACCGCCAAGGTCGATGACCTTCCTGCCCACACCAGGAACCATGAGATAGGCCACCTCCTTCTTCGATCGGTAGTCACCGCTCATCGCGATCACAAGCTTCCCAGCCTCTGCTACGAGGGGTGGCCCAAACACTGGGGACGCCACAAATCTGCAGTGCTCAAAGCTGGTGATAAGTTTATCAATGTCCCCTGCAGATCTGTTACAAACATTCGTCTATCTCATTGGCCATAGGAAGATGCTTGCCGGCAAGCGTAGGATAAATCTTTCGTGAATCAGATTTGCTGGGGATGGAGATCTGGGATCAACTCACAGTGCTCGTGTCAACGAAAATCTTTGGTTTCGTAAGTGGTAGGTCCTGTAGATACTGCTTGGTCGTCTATAAAAGAGAAAAGAAGAACAAACATACAGAAAGAACCTGCGAAAACTCGTCGTATACGCTCCGCACAGCGGCATCGTTGGCAAGATTGGTAAAGACAACATCGCACTCGGTGGCCAGCTGAGTTGGGCTGACAGCCACCTTTGCGGCCGAGGAGCCGACCTGGTCGACAAGTTTCTGTGCCTTGGCCAAGGTACGGTTATACACCAGGACGGGGGTCGTGCCAGTGTTCGATCGTGATTGACGAGATAGAGCGATGTTACGAGCCATAAGGTAGCCCATGGCACCAAGGCCATACCATCCAATCTTGAG
This sequence comes from Boletellus deceptivus, assembly GCA_038090195.1. Classification (NCBI taxonomy): domain Eukaryota; kingdom Fungi; phylum Basidiomycota; class Agaricomycetes; order Boletales; family Boletaceae; genus Boletellus; species Boletellus deceptivus. Next base: position 9,830 of record JBBPMG010000028.1, read on the forward strand.
CGGATCAGGCTTTGGGGTAGCAGGGCGGGAGAACGGAACTTCGCCAGACTGCATGGTATGAGGCCTCCAAGTATCCGACGCTGGCGTGTGGGTGGGTGCTAAGCCGGCTGATAAGCGCGCAATAGATCTAGTGGACGGCGTGGGAATTTTTGACAGGCAAGTTTTTAAAAAATAAATCATTTGCAAAGCCTGTTGGTTGAGACGATAAGTACTGGGGACCACTACAGTAATTGCAGTACTTGGTAGGTAGTTCAAGAGATCGACACATCCGACCACGTGCCACAGGGTCACGACTCACGTGATATCTTGGTGGTGACCCGTCGTAATTACTAGCACAGGCATCAGTCAAGCCGCATTGGCCCGCCTTGTTGGTCGGCCCTCCTGCACCCATACCATGCAACAGCAGGCTCACCCCACGGAGCACAAGGGAACTTTACTTCCAGGCCAAACGATCTCCGTCAACAAGTACAGTGTCCAGGTGGAGAGGTATCTCAGCCAAGGTCCTCGTTAATCTTACATTGCTGTCCCAATGGTTGAACGTTGTTCTCCAGGTGGTTTCTCCCATGTCTATCTCGTGAGGACTGCCACACCCGTGTATAATACGACCCATCACGTCCTTAAACGCATTGGTGTTCCAAACGAAGTGTTTCTTGCAGAAGTCAAGAAGGAAGTTGACATCATGGTGCGCAGTATGATTGCAAACCGCGTGTCATCGTTTCATGCCATGGTATCAGAGAATCTTGAAGGGGCATCCTAACATCGTTCACCTCGTTGATGCCGCATGGCATAGAATGCCCAACGGCCAATACGAAGTCTTTATCCTCATGGAATATTGTCCAGGTATCTAGTGTTATATTATACTTCCAGAAGTCTCATCTCAATGAACTCTAGGCGGAGGTATTATCGACATGATGAACAGGCGTCTTAGGGAACGTCTCACCGAAGCAGAGATCCTCCAGATATTTGTTGACGTCCTGGAGGGAGTCGCTGCTATGCACAACTTACGACCGGCTTTACTACATCGCGACCTCAAAGTGGAGAACATTCTTCAATCGTCCAGTACCTCCTTCAAGCTGTGCGATTTTGGATCGGCAACGCCAGTTGCGCCTCGACCTCCGTCTACAACACAAGAGATTAGAGCACTTGAGGCTGATCTTAATCGCCATACAACTCTTCAGTATAGGCCTCCTGAGATGATAGACCCACATCTTCGCCGTCCTATTGATGAAAAATCGGATGTCTGGGCTTTGGGAGTGTTGCTCTACAAGCTCTGCTACTACACGACTCCGTTCGAGGAGCATGGTCCTCTCGCTATCTTGAACGTACAGTACCGGATTCCACCTTATCCATTATACTCTCCCCAGATGGTTGGCTTGATTAGTGCGTTGGTCCGTTGATCTGTCCTGCCTCGGCTCATTTTTCCGTGCATTGTAGTGTCGATGCTCCGCGAGCATGGTACCCAACGCCCATCCGTGTTTGAGCTTCTAGTTCAAGTTCATCGCATGCGCGGCACCAAATCTCGCTTTGCGTATCACGTTGTATCACAATCACTCTCACCCCGAGTCCCCCAGGCCCAATCTTCCATCGATGGTCTGGTGTCGTATCGGCCGTCATCATCGAATGCTACGCAGCGGCCACCGCCAGCTAAGAATACGGGAGCTCAGGCAAGGGACAAAGTATTAGAAGCCATCGCTCCTATGCGACGCGGTCGTCCATCTTCTTCTCAGCCTATTATGTCGGATACATCAAAACCACCTAGTCCGATCAGGGCACCGCCGGAAGCGACAAAGCCGCCAAAGATCGATCTGTTGGGCGACCACAGTACAGAGGAAGATGAGGCGTGGAAAGCGGCGAAGCACAGTGTGCCAAGTGACGACAACGTCATGGCCCCCAGTTCTAGTGGTGCCGTGATGTCAGCATGGAAGTTAAAGGGCAGCGCGCGCGGTGAGCCGGGCACTTCATGGAGCCCCGGATCTCTTCCTTCGAAGGTGACGGATAGCGATGTACGTTTACCGAACAGTTTCGGCGACAATTTTGCGGAAAGCCTGTGGAATGCGTATGATGGTAACAGGGTGGGCCCTGGCGCAACTCCTACCTCGACTGGGAAAGCGCCTCCGTCGAGAACCGCACCTCTTGCGGAGAGATCTCGGACCACGAAGCTTATCATTTCCAAGGGAAAAGATGCCTTCGAGGGCCTCGGCCTGACATCATCCGTACCTCCTGCACCAACCCTGGGTGAAGCGCGCAAGCTGAGGACCGGGCTGGCGTCGGTAAACACTTACAATCGACCCACTATCTCACATACCCCTTCGTCGATGGCGACAAAGCCGAAGTCTACCGCTGCCAGCGTGAAACCTGCCCCTTCACCTCGTCCATCACTCTCGCATGCGAATTCGTCATGGGGGACTAGCCCGGCTATTCAACCCATGTCAAGTTCGTCAGCCACCCCTGGAGTTTCTCATATCGGTGATTTCTCTGTGGAGACGCGGTTTCCATCCCTTGAGGAATTGGATGCCACCATGACCTACTCGCAGAAACCGAATCGCTATACCACCCAACCGCAGACACATCTTGGGGACCACAATGTCGTCGATCTGTCAATCCCTCCATCCTCTTCGGTGCCCCTCCGCTCAAAACTTCAGCGATCGGTTGCAACTTCCACGATGCCCCAAAGCAGCAGTCGTTCCGAGCAAGCCACGGAGACCCTGGCCCGTGAGACGGGGGAGTCGTCCTGGGCTTTAGCAGGTTCAGGGACCGGAGAAGGCACCGCACTAGCCAAACGTCATGGCGGTCGCCCACCGTCACGGTCATCATTGTCTGCGAAACAGGTAGAGACCATTTCCTCCAAGCCCTTGGAGACACACGACTTGGTCGATTTGACCGGTGACACTACCGATACATTCTCAGCTCCACAGAAGGCGCACGACGACAAAGACTGGCTGACAGGAGATATCGACACTTTTGTATTTCCGGGGAAGGACCGTGAGCTCTCCGATACGAATCTTCCAGAAACACCCGTGCTGCGTGAATTTACCAATAAGCGTTCGTCCTTCGTCGAAGAGAACAACATTCATCTACAATCCCCCCAAGAAGCTATCACCAGTCAGGAGTTGCTTGGGCATGTCCTCCCTCGGGCATCATCCCCTTCTTCGGCTAGAAAAAACTCGCGGCGTTCGCGGTCCACGGAACGCCAACGAGGGACGAGCCTGAGTTCTGTACACAAAAACCCCGCGCTCTTGAACCGACTTCCTCATATCTCATCGACACGCACTCTGAATACTAGTCAGGACTCACCCGTGGGATCGACTATTCGCCGTCCATCCTTTGAACGATCTTCGTCTTCGGACAATCGGAAGACACGACCAACGTTGGAGTCTTCGCAAGAGCGGAGGGGACGGAGGATGTCTTCGAGTGACGAGGAGAGCCCCGAGGATGCTGTGGGAATTGGAGCATCTAAACTGGCCGAGAAGTCGTCCGGCTCAAGGCATAAAGGAAGGCAGAGCTCTGTACACGACTTGGTTGACTTGTGGGGTGGTGGCGTTGTTCAGACGAGAGAGAGGCGGAAGGATGCTATCTCGAGTCCGCCCACTGATCCCCCTCACGACTCTGTGGTGAAGTCACACAAGAGTCGATCCATTGCTATCTCATCCTCCACAAAGCTCAACATGGCCTCACCGCAACATCTACAAGCTCCGAGCTCTGGGGTAATCGAGGTACCACGATCACCTACCAAGTCACCGAACCGACGCTCCCCAAACTCCCACACAAAACAAATGTCAGCGGTGCACTCGAATCCCGGTACGCCAGCGACAGCCTCTCGGGGTCGACCGCAGTCTCTTGTGTTCCCCATGTCGAAGTCTACCTCTGAGGGGAAGTTGGACACGCCTGGGACGCCCTCTGGCCTGTCTGTCCCCCAAGATGGCTCTCGTGTGGGTGGCTCCCGCCGACCGTCCATCACGGACATGGTCCAGAGATACGAGGCCATTGGAAAAGTTGCGCCCCCTGGCGCTCTTCCGCCTCCCAGATCGCCTATAGCACCAGCAATGTCATCAACGATTACAGGACGAGCTTTGCAAACTCTGCATTCTCCTATGGGTTCCAAGTTCTCCCCTTCTCGGGTTACTGCTGCATCCGATGATCCTGCTTCAGCTGTCGACGCTGATAAACGTCAGTTACCGCCGAACTCGAGGCCGGACCACACGGGGCCAACGGACAAAGGGGCGGACGCGCTCAGAAATCAGAATTTGGTTTCGGGATTGCCCACGATGCCATCCAGCAAACTGTCGTCATACAGTTCTGCTCATGGGGGGGTTGTTGATGGTTTGCCTCCTGCTGCGTCACTTGCCGCAAACGGCACTGCGCCGCCGGATGAAGATGCACGATCGTCGTCCCCCGAAAAACCTTACCAAGGTGTCGGTAGACTGATTGATCAGTGGCAGAGAAAATCAGAAGAGGCTTCTCGTGGACCCGCTCTAAAACGGGGGCTTACCACGAAGCGAGCTGGTCTCGCCGGTGGGGGTGCCAGTCGGGATTGACCATCGTAAGGCAGCGTATGTCCACTGAAAAAAAAAACTCCTATTTATAAGCGAGACAGGTATAATGGACCATGAGTTCCTTGAAGATACCCTCGCTCAAACCCCTAGATTCATCTCGAGATGTTAGTCGCTGTTACAATTCTAGCGCTGAGAGATAGAACGCAGGGCACCTTTGTGGAATGTTGCTCACGTACTCTGGCCACTACAAGTGCACCAGATATCACTCACTCACGAGACAGTAGGAGTCTGACTGTAGACCACCCATGTCTTCATCGACCTTGCATCCAGACAAGTGTGGATTTCAGGCATGTTTGCGCGATCCACGCACGATTGACCGCCAGAGAGCACGCAGCTACCATGCATGCCTCCCTACGAGAGGAGTGGCATCGGACCGGAGTGCGCTTGCCCGCCGCGCCACCTCACGGCACTCGAGTCGACATGCGAGAGCATAAATCGTGAAAGGATCCTCTCCGGCGGAGAGACGATGGGCTGGCAGGCTCCTCCAGCGCCCTACCCCATCTCGTAATTATGTGCAATTGACCATGGCCATATCGCATTCTCAGGGTATGATTCAGCTGGGTTGTTTCCAGTTTCCCCAGCCGCAGTGCGCGGGCCAGTAAACTGTGGCAGAAAACTTGCCGACCTGTTCGCGTGACGCTTTTCCGAAACACTGTTACTCAAGTCGCGAAAGAATAGCTAGTACTACATGTCTTTGGAGACGGGGAATATCTGATGTTCACACTTCATGAAACAGCACACTCACACCATATCGGCTCACCGCACTCGCATAGCCGTCAACATCAAGGGCATTCATCAAAGCCACTGGCATCAGAGCTTAGCCGACGGTGCGAGCCGGCAAACGCTGCTCGTGCAACATCTCTACCTCTGCCAATCTCCCAGGACTGTCCGTCGGCTCTGTTTCCGTGGACCAACTCGGTGTCGCCGGCGATACCGAGCTCGAGAGCAACGGCATCTGCGCGGGCCAGGTTCGATTCGTTCGGATGGATGAATATGTTCTCCGGCTTGGACCTCGTGCGGGGGATGGGATGTCGTCTCCGAAACGAGTCGCTGAGCAGTGGCTCTTCCACCCTGAGAAGAGGAGGCGTCGGAACTTTCGAGCTGGTGGAAATCACGTGTACGTACTGCCTCTCCAAGTTTGTTTCTTGGAATTCGACATATTCGATGGCGAACTGGCCCAAGGAGAGCGTGATCACCTGAAGAGATAAATCGGACTCGTCCCTTCGATGGATGGTGCCCCCTTACGACGACAGCGATGGCTCTAGGGGGCGCAGTCATGGCCGAGTCCAAACGCCATCGGAAATACGCACCCTAGCTGATTTGACATCGCTATGAGCATGTACAATCTACGCGCCATGAGTCGCTCTTGACGCGAGGCGGCGGTGCTCCACTTACAATCTGAAGAAGGTGACGAGCCCATACAGAGTGCTTTTCCAAGCAGCAGTCGCAAGCCGCGAGTGCCGCACCGCGCCCGGTTGTACGTTTTTATTCAAGACGACGGTCAGAAACCTGCGAGGAGGATGGTGAGCGCGGCGGCGGTCGCAGAGGGAGCGGGCGGTGGCACCTCTCGACGAGGCATATGGCGCTGATGACGAGGCTGCACAGGATGAATGACCAGAGGGAGTGCAGGCGCAGAAAACGAAAGAGGATGTGCTCCCCGAGGAAATCGACGTGGAGATAGTCCACCCAGCCGTCCATCTCGTGCGTTGGGAGGGCGAGCTAGCCAACGTGCGATACCGGGTATCCACACCATTATGTACATGCGACGTATCTCGGTAGCCTAGGTTGCCCAGACGCCATCAGCAGCATGGGCTGTAGCGCCGGTCCGTCGCGCAGAAGCAAGCGCTGCCGCTTCACCAGCCTTCTGCTCCCTCCACTCGCACGAGTCCTGGTATTCGCATGTGCTAGTAAATGTCGTCAGGCCTGCCGTTGCCGCGGGCACGTACGCTAGTCACTCACAAACACCGACCTGTTTGGCGGATACCCACCCCTCTCGCAGGACGGGCACCAAACCACCACTGCAGGACGTCAGCAAGGTGTGCATCAAGTTCAGCATCGTCCATTCTGAACTCCCTTGTTCCAATGATCGGAGACATGTCGACAGTGGCACCGTTCCACACCTGCTCCTCTGGAGGCACCACGGCTGATGTCGTCTCCTCGACCTCAGGGATGTCTAAGTTGTACGAATGTCAATGCCGAGCTCAACACCTTCAAGCACAAGCTCCCACTTCGTTTCGTATCCACCTCCTGCGGTTGCTCTGTGGGTGTCCGAGTACCACTGGTCGCTAGCGACTGCTGGATTGCCCAAGCCAGTGCAGGATCAGCGTATTCAGCGTCTGACGAAGAAGCAAGGTCCTCCCAGGTGGTGGGTGTGCAGTCGTTGGATGGCTTGTCATCGTGTGCCCCATGATGAACGATCTGGCCCATCTCGCCGAGGCTCTCTTCGATAGCGCGAGCAAGGTCCAGTTCTTCTTGGGGCACGAAAGCTTCAAGGAGGTCTTCTATATCTGCTGGCTCTGTGGCCTTACGCTTCTCTTTCTCTCGTTTGCGTGTCCACATCGACTGACGATAGACGAGTTGCAACTGTGGACTCACACCCAGGAATCCAGGACGACTTCGTTGCACAGTAGAGATCCACTCCCTAACCAAACGGTCGAGATGTACATTGTGATCTGCAGAGTCATGCTGGCGTTGCTCCCAGGTAATGTCTTTCAGGAATTGCGCCGAAAAAGGCTTTGTGGGATTGAGATCCAGGCGACTCCACAGTTGATCAAAATCGAATGCCTCGGGTTCGAGAAGAGAGGTAAGCATGCGATAATACAGCATGAGCTGCAGGCGTGACGAGAGGGCATCTTCGTCCAAAGGTATAGTCGGGGATCGGCGCGTCTTGTAATCGACGATGCGCAACTCGAACTGGTCACCAGAAGCATGACTCGATGATACGCGACACGAATCCTCGGCCAGCGCAGGGGAGACGATTTGCCTCGCCAGTGATGACGATCGCTGTTTCGTGTGCGGTGGGGAGCCGGGAGCGAGCGTGGGTCCCGATGAGATGGCCTGCTCCTGCGCTGTCTGCGGTGGGGGTAAACAGAGTACCTCGTCCTTGGGGACGGATCAGGAAGAGTGATAGTGGTAGAGAAGCGACACACAATGATGCCTAGGACAACCTGGGCATGCGTGATGGTGAACACGGGTAATTCCCTCTAGTGGACCGGTGAGGTTCGGATGAAGAAACTAAAGGGAAAGACAGATACTGTGATGCCACTGGCGACTAGTTGAGTGAAACCGTCGATGAGCCGGACAAGTCTGCGGGGCGATGAGAAAGGAGCGGGCGCGGTAGCAGGTGACTGACCGAAGACCGAAACGTTCCTCGTCTGAGACAACATGGACGACGTTTTTTACGGGGTACAGCTCGTTTTCCAAGGCCTTGTGAACGGACTGGGTATCTGGGTGAGATATGGAGGAGGCTCTGGATAGAAAAGCATGCCTTGCCGCGCTTGAGTCTGCGGTCGTTTGCTTGAGCGACCTGTTGGTGGACACGTATTTGCTTTCCGCTTTTCGAAGTGAACGCGGAGGGACGGAGATGCACGGGCTTGTTGCGCATTCCATAGAGGCTGTACTCGTACTGTACTTCGCACCTGGAGGGGATGAGCCGGCGCAGCGAGGTGGGCGGGTACGCACCAGACGGGCGCGACGAGGTCGGTGACCGCAAGGTGCTTTTTCCGGGAGAGAAAGTGGGCGAACGGACTGTCCCGGACGGGAGTGGGGTGGGCTCGGGCCAGGAGGGCGTCCACGTCCCGTAGATCCTGCTCAGTGAATTCTGAAAAGTCGTACTCGTCGTACTCGTCAGACTCGGACATGCCGCGCGAAAACACGTCTCGTATGGATTTGTATCACATCCCTCTTCTCAACGCCCGCTCATCCCGTCCTGCTCCAGAAGCGCCGTGATTGCATTCGAGACAAACAGGCTTTGCTCAGACCCCAACATCAGGCCCTGTTCCACGCACTCTTGCAACTGGGCCTCCAAGAGTCCTCTTCCGACCCCACATCAGTACTGGCGCAGCGCATCGTCCCACAACTCACCGCAGCTGGTTGACGAGCGTTCCAATCCGTGGCCAAGCCCTCAGCTTGACCGTACTCTCTCCGTTCCCGACAACCAACCCTCCACGGATGTGGTTCACTGATACGGAGCCACCGAAGAGCAGGAGGGCATACATGGGTATCTGGCGGCGGATCCGTCATCCATCACGGTCAAGCATGTTCACCATACCTCGGTCGCACCCCTCACAAAGACCTTTGTCGTCTGCTGTATCTGGAAATAAACCAAAAACGGTGATTTCCACCTAGATTCACCAAACAGCACAGACGACGGGTGCAGAAACACCCGGCCGTGCCTTGGGTCGTACATCTTGTACTCCTTGGCCGTGTTCTCTCGCTGTACAGTGCCAGCCTGCACCTTGTCGAATTTGATTGCAGACGAGGGCAGATGTACTTGCACGATACGCGGCCACAGCCCCCCGACGATGACAGCCTTGACCAGATTCGTGTTCGTGCTGTTAACATTGAGGTTCAATGCGTCTGGCGTGGACGAAATGGCCGTCAATCCCGTGTCTAAAAGCGCGCAGAATAAATCTTGACGGAGTGTCGTTATCTCGCGAATGGCATCTGTCGAGATGTAATTCTGTAACAACTCTAGTGCTGCGTCACCCCCGGACGATGGAGCGCTCACTTGTTCGCAAAAAGTTCGCCATGTGCCCGGAGACTCGCCATCAGAGCGGAGTCGCATGCATTCATCGTATGCATGGACGTCGGTCAGGAGATCGCTGTTGTGTTCATCGAATCGAAGCCTCGCCCTCATGACCAGTGCATGAGTACGAATATGAGTCAAGACACGAACAAATGTCATACTGTGTTGCCGCTTCGCGCTCTTCCAAAGGAACGACAAACAAGGGTTTCGAGGACAGACTTGCGACTATTGTGAGAACAGGGTTCAAACACCTTAGAATCAACCCCAGCACCAACATCTAAATAAGATGGTCAGTACGTCCGCAGCCACCAAACCAACGAACAACCTTGCCCAGCCGCAGATCTAGGGGAAGCATGGCCTGGAAAAAAATTGAGAAGCTGATTGTTTCACGGCGTCTCATGGCTTGCCATATGACGTCCGAGAGCAGTGAGTCTACTCTTCTCGTCTACAGCCCCCAGCTCTTGCAGGGTAGACCATGCTTTGTCAATCGCTGATGCGTTTGGGGGATCTATTGCTTTCTTTAAGAAGTGCTATAGGTTTGGCACAAGTCAGCCATTGACATGCACTGAGAGATGCAAGGGCCTGCCTGAACATCCTCATCTTCTCGCATAACTTTTGCAGTCAGCGAAATACTTTCCAAAGGAACACGAAGAATCTCGGGTGTGGGGAAGGCTTTCATGTTTTCCTCTTGCTTCCGCGTATATAATTTGTAACACACGCCAGGTTTTGTGCGACCTGCTCTTCCTCTGCGTTGTCTAGCAGCTGCACGAGTTATCCATTGCTCCGTCAGAACAGAAAGCCCGGTGCCTGAGTTGTAGTTCATTTCCTTGACTTTTCCGCCGTCAATGACATAGATCACGTCATCGACTGTGATGGACGTCTGTCGAGTGCATTCATGAGCGGTTCAAAATACCTTGCAACCACTCACCTCTGCGATATTGGTTGCAACAATTATTTTCCATTTCTTTGATGCCTTAAAGACTGCACGTTGCTCGGCACTGGCAAGGTTCGCGTGGAGTGGGTAAATGTCTACATCACCCGCAGCAACTACGGCTGAGACGGCGGTAATGCACTGTCGTATTTCCTGAACACCTGGCAGGAAGACGAGGATGCCTGCTGGAATATCCGTAGAGGATACAATATATTTAACGAGCGCAGAGATCAACTGGTAGGGTCGGAATTAGACATGCTATGCTCAGGAAAGAGCGCAAGCACCTGGTAATCAACATGGTCTGCAGCCACAATGCCCCGAATGGAATTTATGCCCCGCTCACTGAGGCCCTGCGACTTGAGTCTTTCTTCGTGTTCCCTATCGCCCTGTCCCTTGACGCCGCGTCTAAACCCGGGGGGTGTATAGTGTATCAGGTCTATAAAGTCTTCAAGATATCTGATAGAAGTTTAGCCTAGCGTCAGCATGAATTGTCTGAGGTGATCACCTATCCTCAACCGGGTGTGCGAAGCCTGGAATAGTGAGCACAGGTGCATCATCGAAGTACTCCACAAATATTTCGTGGTTGATGGTAGCAGACATTAGAACTACTCTGAGGGTACCGTGTCGCGAGAGAAGTTCTCGCAGCTCTAGCAGAAGGAAATCGCCGTCGATAGAACGCTCATGCACCTGTTAAGCATTCTGTGATATCGCCTGACAAATTTCTCATGGGCAAAGCTTACTTCATCTACAACAACATGTGTTGTACTCTCTAGCTTATCCCCAGAGGCAAGGCGCCTAAGAAGAACCCCGATGGTGCAAAATAACAACTTAGTTCGCTTGTCTTGTTTGGCTTCACCTCGGATGGCATAGCCAACCGAACCGTCCTCCGCTCGTTCTCCTGATACACGAGCCGCTACAGATATGGCGGAGATTCTTCGGGGTTGCGTGACGATGATAGATGCATTCGAGCCATGACCACTCTGGATAAGAGAGTCCAATATAAACTGAGGTACTGTCTGCCAGCGTGAAAGAACCAGTCGACCGTAGAGATGGATGACGCACGCTGTGTAGTCTTGCCACTTCCTGGGAGTACCGTTAGCAATAACTACCGCCGATAGGAAATCAATGTAGCAGTCACCGGTCTCCCCGACGACAATAACGACTCTATGCTTATTCAAAACACTCAAGAGATGATCCTTTGCGGAAAATGCAGGGAGGCGCCGGCGGGAAGCTAGCATCTCTTCGTAAAGCCTCGTTTGACAAATGCTCTCGAAGTCTCGCTTGACTTGTTCGTCTGACCGGTCATCGTATATGTTTCCAGGCCTAACTCGTTTACTTTCTTTGTCGTTGGGTCTGTCATCTAGTATACTCGAAACCTGTGGCGGGGTGCGAGGTGCAACTAGATGCCCTACTGTTGTCGATATGTCAGGTGGGCCGTCCACTTCAATCTGGGCCCAACAGTCTTCGAGCACTCGCATGGCTGCGATCAAGAACCCTTCACTGGGCCCACTAAAGTCCTCCTGTTCAGCTGTATGGAGGAGTTGCGCGAGCAGATGCAGTCGGATATATGGCGGAACTGATTGTGACCCTATGTATACAGCCAGCGAGGACCCATCGCTACACGGTTCAGGTGGCAAGACAACATGGAGCTGCACAGGGCCACTGAAGAGTGGCATGACGATATGGCATGGATCAAGGAAGTGAGCACCGAGTGCTTCCATCTCGTCAGTCTGGTCTCTTATCCTAAGATATGATGATGCCAGGTTTGGATTCGCCTGGAGCAGCTCTCCCATACCCTTGCCTATGAGTCTATGGGAGAGCGCAGATACGAGCAGCACCAGATCCTCGGCTAGATCTGGGTTGGCCGTGTATTCCTTGACAATATGTGCAGGAAAACCTGCTTCCTTGATCACGAGGTCTTCGAGCCATCGTTTTTTGACGTTCTCAGCTCCAGAATGTCCGGAGACAACGAACGGATTGGAGGAGTTGTTAGAAGGAAGGAATCGTTGAGGAAGGTCGGTCTCGGCAATGTGCAAGAGAAGGTATTCGATACAGGCTTCTAGAGGTGCCAGAGAACCTAGCAGGTGTGAGCATAGAGGGCTGGGCGTCGAGAGATAAGATATAGCATCTTGAACATGTGCCGGTTGGAAGCCCAGCTGTCGAAGTTGCTGAGTCACTGCAGGAATGACATCTTCTGCCAGCACTCGTGGTGACGCCTCATACGACGGGTACAATGCGCTAGCCTGCAAAAGTATGAAATAAGGAATTGAAAAAAGAAGGAAAAGGATAGAGAGGGGACCACTCCCCCTCTTCACTGTGTCTTCCACAAGGTCGCGTAGGGTGTTTGACATTCGCACTTCTGGCGCTCGTGTGAATTCGGGCGAAATCGCAGGCTTGTGTGTATCCCTCTGAAGGCTAGTTGCTTTCTGCTGTTTCGTTTCAGCGGCTCTTTTCTGCCTTTCCTCCACTTCCCTCTGCGCAGTGAACGGATCGGCGTCATACATCCATTTCTGGTGCTCCGGTGCAGTTTTGTGTTGAGCAGCCAATTCGGACCAATATTCTCGAGGCCCGGGAGGCAGAACCCGGTTGAGTTGCATCCCATTGCAAAACTGATGGGACACAGTTCGATTCAACCTGTCCCGCAGAAGTAGGGCAAGAACGGAAGCTACGAACGCGGTATAGCGCATAAGTTGCACCCCAATGGCGTGCCTCTAGGGCCGCAGGTCGCACGTAGGGCGGGTGTGGTTCAAGTCGAACGGTCTCCTTTTGAGACGTCCTCTTGTTGATTCGACTTAGCGTCACGGCAAATGTCCAGTCTTCGCCGTGCCTTCGCTGATGGCTTTCAAGTAAGAAAAGTCGAGAGCCGTAGGAAGACAACAGGATGCTTTACAGTATTGACGATCGGCTTCTCCCAGCCATTTTTCTGACATCTAAACAAGACAGGTAGGAACGCAGCGGAATAAGCATCTGTTGTAGGATCTAGACGTGCGATCTGACGGTCACCCCACAATGCATGCAACTGCACCAGTCACTGCCTTCGATAAGCGGTGATATTTGTAGAAATACCAGATCCGCACGCATTGTGGGGTTCGTGCGGGATGATGGCACAAACCTTTCGTGGAGCAAGCTTAGTGGGTATTTTGATCCTGGAGGAAAGAGCGGTCTGTCCTCTGAGGACGTGGCTTCGGGTGGTGTTTTCTTTGACGAATTGCCAGCATTTCCAGACTTTACGATGCCCTGGGCAGAGCGTGGAGCCATCGGGCAAGGCGGCCAAGTACGAGACCCCGGACGTTCGATCTGAGTGTTGTTACGTCAGCAAGTCGCCCTTGCCTCTTCCCTTGCACCGATGGCAGACGACCTGTACAACCTTGAGCTGCTTTCCCTGATCGCTAGGATAACCCAGGAGATCTACAATTACTTGGCTCTCAATGATAAAGTACTCGCAGAGTACGTGGTCGACCTTCACAACCAATCAGCTTCTCTCAACGACTTCAAGAGCAAGCTGAACGGCACCCTCCCCGACTCTGCTCTCGAAAACATTGACCGCCTGATTCTAAGCTTGCATCCAAAGCATAAAAAGAAGTCAAAAGAACTTGCAAACATTCTTTCTGATTCTCACGTTGATGCCAACGGCCAAAGCGAGACGGACAAGCAGAAGCGCCTCTTCCCTGGTCTATCCCTACCGGACCAAGAAATGAGCAAGGACGTTCTAATGCAAGAGGTGGATGATATGATGGCTCAATTCGAGGGCGCTGCAAAGAGGAAGACGCGGGATGACAAGTCAGATGAAAGTCTAACCTTACCCCGACGGAGGGATCGATCTCGGTCTCGGTCCCCACCCCGTAGGCGAAGCCACAGTCCAGACAGGGGTCGCTCACACGAGTCGAGGAGGGATTATAGGCATGAGCGGAGGGATCGTGTACCACTCGATGAACGTCCAATTTTGTTCAAGATTTACAACGGCCGCATCTCGGGTCTGAAGGATTTTGGCGCCTTTGCGCAGCTTGAAGGTGTTGCTGGACGCGTGGAGGGCAAGTACCTCTTTAGAATGGTATATCTCGTTTTTCTGACTTAATGTAGGTATGGTGCACGTCTCAAACATCCAGCAAGGTACACGTGCAAATTCTGCCGCTGATTTACTCAGTAAGGGCCAGCAAGTCAAAGTCAAAGTCATGAGCGTCGCAGGGAATCGAGTCGGTCTTTCCATGAAAGATGTTGACCAGGTCACAGGCCGTGATCTCACTCCCCACCTTCGTATCAGATCCGAGGCGGAGATGGAGGAGGAGCGACAACGCGTTGCACGAGCCTCCTCTGGAGCAAACGCTGTCCCTTTACGTTCCCGGGACGAGCGTCCTGCGCGGTCTGCGAAAAGGCTCACGTCACCCGAACGTTGGGAAATCAAACAGCTCATATCTTCAGGTGTCATTGACGCTTCAGAATATCCAGATCTGGACGAAGACTTCAATAATCCAGTGGCACGTGCAGAGGTGGAAGAAGAACTAGACGTTGAAATCCGAGAAGAGGAACCGCCCTTCCTAGCTGGGCAGACGAAACGGACTCTTGACCTAAGTCCGGTCAAGATCATCAAGGCCCCGGATGGTTCTTTAAACAGGGCGGCTATTGGTGGCGCAGCACTGGCAAAGGAACGACGGGAGCTTCGCCAGCAAGAAGTTAATGAACGCGCAGACTCCGAGGCACGCGACTTCAGCGCTCCGTGGCTGGATCCGATGGCGAAGGATTCCGAGAAGGTTTTCGCACAGGACCTTAGAGGTAACCTCAGGGACCAGAAAGCTGGAGAAGTTCCAAAGTGGCGAGAGTCGACGTTTAACAAGGCGACGACATATGGTGAAATCACGACTCTTAGCATCCAAGATCAACGAAAGAGTTTACCTATTTACAAGCTCAGGGAACCGTTACTTCAGGCTATCGGTGATGTAACGTTGTCGTTCTTATGTGACTAGGTGAAACACTCACTCTTGTTATAGCATCAAGTTCTCATCGTCGTTGGAGATACTGGATCTGGCAAAACAACACAGATGGTTCAGTACATGGCGGAAGCTGGGTATGCTGACAAAGGCCGCATTGGTTGCACGCAACCGCGCCGTGTGGCAGCAATGTCTGTAGCAAAACGTGTTGCAGAAGAAGTCGGTTGTCGTCTCGGTCAGGAAGTTGGATATACCATCCGTTTCGAGGATTGCACTAGTCCAGAAACGAAAATCAAGTACATGACAGATGGTATGCTCCAGCGGGAGTCCATCATCGATCCTCTTTGTAGTCAATATTCCGTGATTATGCTGGACGAAGCCCATGAACGTACTATTGCTACTGATGTCTTGTTCGGACTGCTGAAGAGTGGGTAACCGTGCTGGACTTGAATTTGTCTTTTCATGCTAACTTCCACACAGAAGCTGTCAGGAAGCGGCCAGACCTCAAGTTGATTGTCACTTCCGCAACATTAGACGCGGAGAAATTCTCCAAGTACTTTTTCGGTTGTCCGATCTTCACGATCCCAGGCCGCACATATCCCGTCGAAATCTTGTACACGAAAGAACCGGAGACAGATTACCTCGATGCGTCGCTCATTACCGTTATGCAAATTCATCTTTCCGAACCACCAGGTGACATCCTCCTTTTTCTGACCGGACAGGAGGAAATCGACACTGCTTGTGAAATCCTATTCGAGCGGATGAAAGCACTGGGTGCGAAGGTCCCTGACCTCATCATACTTCCTATCTACTCCGCTCTACCTTCAGAGGTCCAGTCCCGCGTGTTTGAGCCGACACCACCTGGTGCTCGCAAGGTCGTAATTGCGACCAACGTTGCGGAGACGTCTCTGACGATACCTGGCATTTATTATGTCATCGACCCGGGCTTCTCAAAGCAGAATGCCTACGACCCCCGTCTGGGTATGGACTCACTGGTTGTTATGCCCATCTCGCAAGCTCAGGCACGCCAGCGTGCTGGACGTGCTGGACGTACTGGCCCCGGAAAATGCTATCGACTGTATACTGAGGCAGCATACCGTAACGAAATGCTACCCACCTCCATCCCGGATATCCAACGAACAAATCTTGCACACACTATTCTACTTCTCAAGGCGATGGGCATCAACGATTTGCTCAGCTTTGACTTTATGGACCCTCCACCTGCGCAAACGATGCTCACCGCCTTAGAAGCGCTGTATGCCCTTTCGGCGCTGGATGATGAGGGACTGTTGACCCGTCTCGGACGCAAGATGGCGGACTTCCCTATGGAACCACCGTTGGCGAAAATGCTCATCGCTTCTGTGGAACTTGGGTGTTCCGAGGAGATCCTTTCCATTGTCGCTATGCTCTCCGTCCAGACAGTCTTCTACAGACCAAAAGAAAAGCAAGCTCAAGCAGATTCGAAGAAGGCCAAATTCCATCAGCCAGAGGGTGATCATCTCACGTTACTCACCGTGTACAATGGATGGAAAGCAGCCAACTTCTCGAATCCATGGTGCTATGAGAACTTTATTCAAGCGAGGAGTATGAGGCGAGCGCAGGATATTCGCAAACAGCTTGTTGGAATTATGGATAGGTGAGGCTGATGACTGTTAATGAAGTTTGGCCGGGTTTATACTGATGGTGATGTAGGTACAAGCACGATATCCTGTCATCTGGGAGGGACTACAACCGCGTTCGTAAAGCCATCTGTTCTGGATTCTTCCGGAATGCTGCAAAAAAGGATCCTCAGGAGGGATACAAGACTCTCGTGGAGGGCACACCGGTCTACATCCACCCGTCGTCGGCGCTCTTCAATCGCAACCCAGAATGGCTGATCTACAATGAATTGGTCCTCACGACCCGCGAGTACTGTCACAATGTGACCACTGTTGAACCGAAGTGGCTCGTTGAAGTTGCACCTCAGTTCTTCAAGGTGGCCGACGCCAACAAGATCAGTAAACGCAAGAGACAGGAGAAGATCGAGCCGTTGTACAACAAATACGAAAAGCCAGACGAATGGCGGTTGTCAAAAGTCAAGCGCAGCGCACGCTCGGTAAGTCACCCCCTTTGTCTGGGATGGACCGTTTATTGACTGCCACAAGAGTCAAACGTTTGGATGATTGCTCTGTGTTTACTCTCGAGTCCTCGACTCCGTATTACTGTACGTACTCATAGAATATCATATCGATGCTGGGAGGGCCCTGGGACTACTTGTGCTGACATCGGTTCCACTGAGACAACTACACAAGGCATGCGCCAAATTGAGGGACACCGTAGTATCGCTGGCCAAAGTTGAACCATTCCAACGATGGCATCAAGTCCGGCCTGCCTCCACGACTCATCCAACGAACCTCATCGAGTCCGCATCCACGTAGTACTTTGCGACCTCTCCCACTCCGGCGACGGGTGCGGCGGGGTCGGGGACAAGCATAAATGTCTGAAAGAACACTCTGGGCTGTCCGTCCACTGATCGACTTGAGGCAGTGACGGGATGTTCTAAATTCTTTCCGTGCGTAACATTCCCTGCCACTGTCACGAGGAGAGAGGGGGGACGCGAGCCTGGGCAGAGCTGCAACCACGGATGGAGTGGGACAGCCGACAGGCTAACCTGGGATGGGGTGACAGTCGTAGGACTGGACTTCATGCTTCGTACTGGGCATGTTCTGGATGAGCTTTTTGACACCATCCACACCCTGGCACGGATTGCCGTTCCATGTCAGAGTTGAGGTAGCGCGGTAGAACTTTGGCAAGTCGTCCGCGCGGGTGGGCGAGTCGTAGGTGGAATAGTACAGACGGGTGAACTGGTCTGCGGCCCTCGTCGCTATGTCGATGCTGAGCCGGACGTCAGCGAGGGACGGGCGCGCGAGCGCGGTCTCGACGTACTCGTCGCGGGAGAACGGGGCCGACATGGCCATCGCGGGATCACGTGCAGCGAGAGTCCCGTCCTCCTCCCACCATGGAACACATCCGCGTCGCTACCCTCAACTGCTGGTCTGTGCCATCGGCCCCATCCTGCTCCTTTCTGACCGCCTGCTTCCAGGGGCTTGAAGTTCGTCTCCAAGAATCGTCGTGCGCGCATAGCAGCAATCGCGGGCGCGTTCTCGAGGTCCGACTACGACATCATTGCTCTCCAAGAAATCTGGGTAGAGGCGGATTACAACCTAATTCGTGACAGCGTCTGCGACAGACTGCCCTATACCAAACTTTTCCACAGGTATGTCTTTGACAATGTCATCACATGCACACTCGAGACGTCCCGTTGTCAAGCGGCGCATTGGGCGCCGGCTTGGCTATCTTCACGAAATGGCCGATTATTAGCACCTCCATAGTACCCTACTCTCTCAACGGCGAACCGACGGATGTCACAGGCGGAGATTGGTATGTTGGCAAAGCTGCTGGCAGCGTCACCATACTGCATCCCATCATCGGGCAAGTGCAAGTATTCAATACCCACGTGAGTTGTCAGAATCCGCTTGGTGTCAACGTGTTCGTTACCGTTGTACTGCCAGCTTCATGCCAAGGGCGGTGACGATGGCCCGGAATATAACCGATCCCACCGTCTAGTCAATGCCTGGGAATTTGCAAAGGTCACCAGGGAAGCTGCAGAACTTGGGCGTTATGTTATAGCCGTAAGAAACTACACTGTTCCAGCAATCACCTACTCAGTTATTCCTAGGTTGGGGATTTCAACAGCATCCCAAGCAGCCTTGCCATGAGGATCATTCACAGTCATGCTGGGCTGAGCGACTCGTGGGCAATCTCTCATTCACACATTCCTCCGCCAACACAAATAATCTCTCCGTTGGATGGCGTGGAGAAATACGGCGTAACCGCAGACTCTCCATTAAATTCTTATCGCGACTCTGAGCCCTCCGGGAGTACAGTGGTGCGCATGTTCCAGGGCAAGCGCCTCGATTACATTCTGTTCCGCCAACCCAGTCATATCTCGGACGACCCCGACGCGTTCAGATTAACATGCAGCGATTCCAAAGTCATTTTCACCGACCCTATCCCAGAGCACACATGCTCTTATTCCGATCACTTTGGAGTGGAGGCAACGTTCATCATTACTGGGCCCAAGACTCAAGTCGGTGCCCTTGAGAGCACGCTCCCCAAGGGCGCCGAGTCGCCTTGGGCTGATATCCCATCTGAAATGACCTTGGCAACGATTACCGAGATTCTTGGTGCCCTCCATACCTCTTACCGCATCTCTCAGGTTCGATCTCACCGCGAGCTCACTGTCTTCACACTTGGCATATTGTTGTTGTTGAGCCTGATCATCGGCTCTGCTTGGGTTTCAGTGTCGTGGGCCAATCCCATCTTCGTGTTGCTTACCACCTTCGTTGCGTGGTTGGCCACGACTATGCTGTATGAGGGATTCATCTTCGGAAAATGGGAGCGCAAGGCACTTCAGAATGTTGTTGAAGAGTTGGAGATTCGAAAGACTATGCTATCATCTGACCACTCGCAAACTGAGGCTGATCGATGGTAAATACCACCAGAGTACACATCAACCTATGTAATGGACGACGCCATATGTACCATCATTGCTCACTAGCGCTAGCTTACCGCTCATGCCTGCCTTATGCTATAGTTTCTGAGGACAATGTCCACTGTTCGACGAAAGCAATGCTAGTGTGACTGCTCGTCTTGCGCATTTTCGGTGACGAGGGACGTGTGATCGAGTGGCCGCTGGCGCGGCTGCTTTCAGACACCTTGCTTATAGGTATATCCGCAGTGAGGACAGAGATCGTTGATTTGATGCGGCGAAGAGTGGGGTGCGACCGCATAGTCGTTGCCACTGAGCTAGCAACCTCGGGTTCTGCGTCCGCGTCACTGATATCGGCAGCCACACCAGAGGTCAAAGAGGTCGGTCCCCAGCTCGGGAGGTTTTGGTCGTCTTGGGGATTGTCGTTTTTAATTTGTACTTCCATGTTGCGCCTACCCGACGAGGTCTCCACGCCGTCTCCACGAACTACACGTACGTTGTCGTTATCTATGTCGTCGTCGAGGTGTGCTTCGCATATATTGTCAAGAATCTGTGGCAAGGAGGCCTGAAGCCTCGGGAGCTGATGACGAACGAACTCGTAACACGAAGTAAATGCTTCGTTGGCTGAGCCTAGGAACGGTAACGCCTGGAATACATGGACCTGAAGGATACATAAGAATGTGACGCGCATGGTATCTCCGAGTACATACTGCGTCCTCATACGTCTCGTGCTGGACGTGAACGCCAGCGAGGGATGCCTTGTGTGATACAAGCATGATTTCATCTCGCAGGACTTCCGCCTCCCCACATTGAATAAGCAGTGGAGGTAGACCATCAAATCTGCCAAACAAAGGACTGGCATACGGGTGCGTCAGATACTCCTCCAGCCCATCGCCAAGGTACATCACAACGGGATGAAGGTGCGCAGTGGGCCCTGGCGTTGGTACTATATCATATGCGGCATTAGTGTCCCAGGACGGACAGCTGAGGGTAAGATCTACAGGACTATTAGCGAGGAGGGGAGACCTTCAACCCGCTACTTACCCACCCAAGGCGAAAACAGGATAGCGCCCCCAGGCAGCGGATAGTCGTTGTCTCGGAGATAGAGCAACAACGCTAGACACAGGCCACCTCCTGCACTATCACCTGCCAACACAACGTTTTCTGGTGGAACATGTAGATCTTCCGTGAGACGCAAGTATGCGATGACTACGTCGTGTAAGGGGCCTGGAAAACAGGTCTCTGGCGCAAGACGATAGTCAATTGCTGACAGAGATCAGGCAAAATACGACCATAAACTTTGAATAACGAACCGAATATGCGAGACTCGGTGTATTTTGACATCGGTATCGTTATCATCCTGCAGGAAGCAGCACTCGAACAATAGTAAGCACCTGGAATGACACGATCAATGCATCTCGCTCACGATAAGGGAAACGACGCACCACCATGTACGTAGAGAATGACTCTCGAATACCTCCTTCGAGCAGACGGCCCTCTGCCAAAAGAATCTGAATCTTCCAACACGGTGTCCTTGTAAGCCGGCTGATGGGATGGTCTATAATCCGACTGCAAGGTCTGCCATAACTTCTTCCCGACAACCCATTCACCAGAAAGTTCCCGCGTCCCCGATTCTTTTGCATCCAAGGTGGCCAGTATACCGCGGAGGTTCCGCTTACGGACGCGGAAGGTGACAGGGGTAACTAAGGCGTCTGCTGGGAGAGGGGCCAGTCCCGCAAGCCCCATTACCATTCGAACCGTCGTCTCAGCAGCACTTTAGTCGCTGGGCCGACACACGTAGTCCAAGTCACTCACAATGTCGGCTAATGAGGAGTGCCTAGAAACGTCTCTCATCATGCTGTTGATCACTGTCATTTCGATACCCCATGTTCTTCTGCGCGGACCCCAAATATGATGTGTGAGGATGTCCCAGGCAAGGGACGATGCTATGGGGTGGTCGGAAACCCGGAGACTTTGCGTTCGATAGAGGAAGGGCATTTGCTGACCTTTGTGTGCCGCGAAGATAGGATATTTCCATACGTCCCAGATCCCGATGGAATCTTGCTGTCGCAATCTGACGGATCGATCTACTCGTGCAGAGGGCGGAGATACCCCAGGGTTGTCGAAATGTCGCAAAAGGTTAGTCACTGACTTGCGCTGAGGTGGTGTTACGGGATTTGTAGCGTCCATGCCATCACAGAAAAGCTGGAGCGGGTCTCGCAACATGGCGGTGTGGGCTCAACGCGGCATGCGAAAACACCGGGAATGGGGTCTTAGGCTGTTGTCGGCGAGCCCATGACAAAGCACTGAATGGCAGGGGGCCTTCCGTGAAGCTGGGCAAGACAGATTTCTTATTCGGGATATGTTTATGTTGGTAAAGTGATGTCATTCTACCGCATGTTAGTTCTTGGGCACGTATTTGCATTCGCTCCTCGACTGTATCCCGCACTCACTTCGTAATGGACTGTATTTGAATTACATCCAACTTAATAATCATCTCCTCGGCTGACTATCTCCTTCACTGTCGGCCGTAGTAGTATCGTGTGCTCCTGTTTGCATTGCACGAGGTCAGGCCTTGCACGAGACCAAAGCAGTAGTCCTTACAAATTGTGCGGTCATCGCGCCCCTGACATCACAGAGAGGGGGGTAGTCTTGGACTATACCTTGTTGGACCAGGTGGTTCAACTACAGGCGGCGCGAAGTTAATCCCTCTCGTATTTGGACTTCGAGCACACTAACCGCAAGTAGATATTTACTCTCACCAACACGATCAAGATACCTGCGACAGAACGGAAGCGTACCAAAATTGTTGGAGATGGCCTTTAGCAGTGATTTTGCCGTGGTCAAACTCCGTATGATAATTAGCTTGTAGTCCTTGGCTAGTCAATGTTTGCCTTACCGCAGTGATACCCGGGGGGCATCCATGATTTTCGCGTAATGTGAACATTCGCCCTAAGCGATTGACGTTAGATCGTCTAGCGGCCAGAAAGAACGCGGTGCGAACACTCTCCACGACGCGACCGCGACCTGTCGAGCCGAAAGTCTCAATGGCAAAGTACTCGCCCTCTTCCATCTTGGTCTGATCCTCGTTCTTTACAAGCAACACGGATTTTCCACCATGAATCTGGCGTAGGTTGATAGAATGACCGCTAAGATTCTCAATGGGTTTGACTACGAATGACAGCAGTCAGTCAAAGCCCTAGTAAACATCGAGTGAACGATTACCAGGTATTACTTTGCCGTCCACCTCGACTTCATAGGACTCCATGGTTTCCTGTATGTAGCCCGCAAGCTCGCCCAGGCGCACATCTATGCCTGCTTCCTGGAGCCAAGTGTGTTAGCACGAGATTGACAAGATGGACGTTTCCTACTCTGACGCCGGTGTTGGTTGCAGCTTGGACGGCTTCGACCAGTTTGTCATACGTCGGGTCAAAATTGAGGGTGAATGCAGAGTCGACGATGCGACCTCTGACGTGGACTCCAAAATCCACCTTGAGGACATCGCCATGTTGTAAAACTTGTCTCCAATGAGCGCCGGAGAGAACCAGAGGGCATACAACACACTTGTAGTATCCCCAGCGTTCGGGGTATAATGAGCGGCGCAGTTGTTCAGGCTAAGCCCCGTTGGAAAACCAACGCCAGCATCCAGACCGTTCTCTTCGACAAGTGCGCGCGTTCCATCCTCGATGTACTCTGCGATCTCCGTCATCGACAATCCCGGGCGAATAAACTTGCGAGCACATTGTCGAACTTGACGGTGGACTTCTGCAGCACGACGAATGTTTTGGTAGGTAATCTCTGGATCTTCCATAGCCAACCTCTCGTTGTGTCGTTTTTCCTCCGAAGTCACTCTCCATGCGTTACTGTGAGCTTGTTTCAACGAGATAATCTGCGGCAGGGGAAAGACACCCAACTCGTCCTTGTAGGGCTGTATCTCGCCCTCGGGATATATGCCACTTGTGAAGATCTTGGAAAGTCCAACGCGAGGGGGGTCGGTTTGCTGGGTTTTCTTCTTCTTGGGCTTCTTCTTCTTCTTCTTCTTTCCCTGGGCTTTTGGACAGTCAGTTTCGACACGAAGAAAGCATCAGCACGCTCGCCTCCAGCAGCGGGTTCGTCTGCGACCTGTTCCTCCTCGAGTTCGCTGTCTGCCACTGGTTCACCATCTTGGCCGTCTTTGACCATCCCCGCGTCCTCCTTGACAATAACCTTGGGGTTGGAGATCATGCGATGCTTCAGCTGGGACGTCTTCCCTGTTGGACGGCCGTTCAGATGGACGTCTGGATATGAGACCCTAACAACCTTGGACGTGCACTAGGTTTATGGGCGGCAACGCTGCGACAAATGGCTCTCGTCACGATAAAGCAATACACGATACAGTCAGGTGACCAATGCCAAAGGGCATCATCCAAAACACATCCAAGGCGGTCATCGTTGCCCTGAGTGCGCCATCAGCGGCGTAACCTTGCCAGTAAATCCATGCGCGAAGCGTCTGGCGTGCTCAGTGTACGTTTCAAGGAGGATTTTGAGAACACCACAGGTCTCCTCGTACATAATGCCAGAGATACGCTTGACGCCCCCATGACGTGCAAGGCGGCGATTCCGACGAATGGCCTGCCACAAGGGCCTGATTGTCGGTGGCGAGAAAGAACTGACCAGCTTGGTGATACCCTGGACGTTGTCCCGAAGAATCTTACGGTGTCGCTCAGCACCCCCCCTGCCCAATCCCTGGAAAGTAGTAAGCAACGGGCAGAGTCACGACCGCAAGGTACATATGTGTACAGCCTGCCAAGGATATAAACCACGTGATGGGTCCGATCTCCTTATTTCAAGGTTATCAGCGTCCGACACCGACTCAATGTCTACCGCCGCACCCGAGTTTCTGCTCTCCGTGCTCCCCCCGCAAACAACCGAAAAGGTTGACAGAGAGGGGAAGCGGGTCCCCTTGGTGACTCTGACATTCGCCCAGTCGTTGGACGGCAAGGTTGCTGGGATCGGTGGGCGGCAGCTCATCCTGAGTGGCCCGGAAAGCATGCTCATGACTCACTGGTACCGTTCGTCCTTGACCGCGAGTGTCTCCTTGCCATTTTTAACTCTAGGATGAGAGCTATGCATGATGCAATCATCGTCGGCATAGGCACAGCTCTCAACGATGATCCCCAGCTCAATGGTGAGTCTGTTCGATATCGTCCTACCATGCGCCTGTCTGTTCGTTGCGTGAATCGTTGCGAACCTAGTCCGCTTGATTCCAAATGCTGCCGAATTGCGCATCAGATCACCGCGTCCAGTCATCTTGGACTCGAACCTACGCCTTCGCGCAGACTGCAAACTACTGAAAAACTTCAGAGATGGAAAGGGCCAACAACCCTGGGTTTTCTGTGCTTCGGATCTTCAGTTTACGTGTACAGGAAGGGATGCACGTAAATCTGAGCTAGAAGCTGCTGGGGTTGTCGTATACGAGGTACCGCGCGTGTCCGGTATAACCTTCCCCATCCCATGAAATCTGTTTTCAATCAAGGTGCAGGTTTTCTATCCATCCCTAGTCTCCTCCGAAAGTTGCACGAGCATGGCATTCGTAATGTAATGGTGGAAGGTGGAGCAGGCATCATCAGTACATTCATAAAACAGGCATATCAACCCCGTCACCCCAGGGAGTCGCCTCTTGTTGACACTTTAATCATCACTGTGGCCCCGACGTTGGTGGGAGATGGCGGGGTCGGATGCACACTCGACATTTCAGGAGATGAACAAAGCGTGAGCGATCGTCCAACTTTTTTTTACGATGCCCACCTACTCTTTTCCCTTTAGATACCCAAGTTCACCCACGTGCGGACGGAACTGATGGGCAAAGATGCCATTGTTGCAGGAAAATTCGCATGAGATGTATGCAACCAAGCTCGCAGATACTGATACATCCCATAGTGCAGAGCAAGTGATTGTACGTGGAAGAGATGGCGTGAATACTAAAGTGATATCAACCTCGTGAAACGATGGCGAGTGTCTACGAAGTATGACAAAACGCAGGGTTTCTTTGAGCTCTGTCACAGTGGTTGGCAATGCGTGCGGCAGCTTCCAAGGCGCGCTCGACAAGTAAACGAGGTGGCGATGTCGCAGGAGTACAGTCAAGTAGATCTAAGATAGCGCGGGCAAATATGCATACAACGCAATTTGGATCAACCGAACATACCTTTATACAGCAACACATACCGCATCACCCGCTGGATCGGTTGTATTGCGAGGTCCCTAACACTAAGCTTCCGACTAGCAACTTTTCCAACCAAAGCCCGACCGTTCGCACTTTCTGGCTTCAGTGGGGATACAACACTTGTCCGTTTCTCTACTTCGGTCTGCAAATGTCAACTTTCATCCACCCACTCATTTTTCTTGCCGGCAGTGCTTACCATCGGAAACACGGGGGGTAGCTGAGGACTGAGAGAGATGGAAGTTCGTTTCGACACGGATGAGGTGGGAGAGCTCGATATCCCTCTAGGCTTACGAATGCGCCACCTACCAGTCGAGCCGTTGAGCTGAGGATCGTTTTCGTCCGTGAAAAACGATCCTGCCACAGCGCACCAGGACACCATCGCTGCCTCGAGCTCGTCTTCGGAGGCGACAAACGCCGTAGAAACCCCCCACGCAGACGGGTCCTCAAGGAAACGTTTCAGAAGTATTTCCGAAACTCGAACCAGTTTCGAAAGGTGAGGGGCCATTGAAGGTGGTGGTGGTGTGGCAGTCTAATCCAAGTCAGGAAATTGCGGCCGGATTGGTGGTGAGAGACAAACCTGAGCATTCAGCAACATCTGTAAAGCTTCCTGATACCTTTTCTCCGTTCGGACAATCTCTCGAGTGCATAAAAGCGCTTTCCTGGCAGCCTGCCAGACTGCCGCATCTTCTGCATCCGAGACTGCACCTTTGAATGTCGAAGGAGTAAACGATGCATCGCCAGCGTTGGTGAGCCAGTCAGAGGTGGACGGTGAGGACGGCGGAGAAGTCATGGGAGAAAGCATGTTGTCACATCCCCTTCTACTGGAAAAATGGGTGCTGCTCGAGGATCTTGAAGGAACTGTTCTGCTCTGATCGGAAATGTCGTTTATCTTGCGAGCTCTTTCAAGCCGGTCTATTAGGACATCGTCCGATATGCTATCGTCCTCCACGGCAATTCCTATACTAAACCGATCGGAGAAAACCGATGGACTCGTCAGGTGACATTTTCGATTAGTGACGTGAGGTATCCCTATCCAGGCTAACGACGCGAGAAACTCGGTACTTCTACTGGTTCGTGATGAACTCGTCCCGAAGGATTGGACAATCCTGGAGGGATACTCGACAGAAGCGTTAAAGTCGGTTCGACGGTTGTGCCACGGATGATGGAGGGGCTACTGGACGTTATTGCACTGCATGGAGAATTACAGGTGATGAAGGGGCTCACAATACCAATTTCAAAGGGTGAGGATGGTCTGATTTGGGGCAACGAAATCTGTCGCTTGTGAGTGTTCGCTGACGGCAGGGTATCGTAATGTTTCTGCGGAGCACTTTTTGACGCTCGTGGACGAGACAAAAGTGAGGAGTGTAAGGAAGTGGTCTTCTCAGCGCGGAACTCGGCAGATCTTGACGGATTAGGAGCGGAGGACCGAGGTCTCGGCATGCAAGTGATCTGTGCGCTCCAAGAGGCCTCAAGTGTTCCGCATTGTGAGGGGGGATTTTCTATCAGGGCCGGTGTGTGTACCAAGGACGTGCTGTGTGAGGGCGGAGCAGGACTTTGGGAATTTATATTCCTATCTCCGCACATACCATGTTCACTCAAGGTTCCTGTACACACCACGTCTGGTAAGATGGCCGGTGGGGATTTAGAAGACATGGGCTCGGGAGTGGAAATATATGGGTTCGGGAGATCCAGCGATGAGTGGGTAGGGTAATTGAACACAGAGTGCTGTGGGACTCCAAGTTGTTTCCGACGCATCTGGGGATCTGAAGACAAGAGAACACCGGGGAATGCTGCGCAGTGCATGGACATAGAACGAATGTGCTCGTATGCCCAGTCCAGCCTTTGTGTCAGATCATCCGTCCGATGTGTGCCGGTAATTGACGTATCATGGGAATCTTGGTCAAAAGAAGAACAACAGGAACCCGTTGGGCCGAGGTGGGCATCAACACTGCTGGGTGACAGTAGCTTGCACCAAAGAGAGTCGTGATATGTCGTGTGTGGTTGCACTGGGTAGTCGAACTCCGGCACAATGATAAAATCGCTCGTGGAGGAGTCATCAGAAAAGTATACGCTGGAGGCGCGGCTCCTAGAGCAACCTGCTACAACGCTTGGTGGTATGTCTTGCTTGGTATAGAATCGTCGAAAGGGGATAGACAGTCGCCAGTGTTTCTTCTCCCCAGACATGCCAGAGATGTGTTCTACATGGATGAGGACCAGGCTCGAGCGAGATTTACCTGCGAGAGTCCCTGGCGTTGCCGCCCGTTCGCTGGCCGGCTGCGATGGTGCAATTTCGGTTCAACTTGCTCTGTTGCTCCCCCCACATACGTCACGTGATACATGTTCATTGTGCTAAATTAGGTACACATGAGTCCCATCACTCCTCCGAGTTGCTATCGTACAGCACCACGTACTCCAGTGGCTCCGAGTGAGTACGGGTATCCTGCCACTCCGCATCCTCGTCATCCGACGTTGGCACGCTCACAAGCGACACCGAAGAAGCGTCGGACTCGGGATCCTCAATCTCATCCATCGCAGTTTCCGTGAATGGCAATGAAGGTTGAAGCGCATTTCGGAGCTCATTGCCCGCACTAGTCGAGTTGGCAGCCTGTGCGCTAGGCATTACCATTGAGGATGCCGCAAGCGGATGCTCGCTCGCTTGGTCGGAATGGTGGTCTACCACTGTCAAACTGAATCCTGGCCTCAGCTACAGGTCCCCCTCCAGCTCGAGATGACTCACTCAATCTTCACGGTATTTCCAAACAAATTTCCGCGACCGTCACTCAGACGCCAATAACTGAGGTACCTCCCCGGAACATCTGGTGCCTTGACAGACGTCAGATAAACCCCACTCCTTCATTCTGGTATCTGTAAGGAATTACCTTCAAGTCTCCCGTCCATATATCAAGGACCCGTCCCGGGGACACAAATCCAACCTTCGCTCTGAGAGCTGTACCGTCAACGCGCTCCGAGGCGAACGTCTCTCCAGCAACAAATTGGATTTCAGTAGTCGGGGGCCAGGGCAACCCCCCATTATTCAGCATATGCCACCCTTTAACAAACTCTGCTCCTGGGGGAAAGATCTGCCCCTCAGGCACGTTGGCGTCGCCCACGAAGTCCGAGTCCAAAGGGATTTGCTGTAATGCATTTTCCATAACTATTTCTTGCTCACCGGCATCAAGGAGTTGTTGAACGACACGATGCGGTTCCTGGGCACTGGATGACATAGGTGGGGGGGTAACGTAGCCACTAACAATTGATTTGGTACCAGACACCGGGGAAACCGAACGCGAGTGTTCAGAGGTAGCAGGAGTTGTTGGCACCGTTGCTTCCGTGGCGAGGGGCTCACGGAAGACTGGCATCGTAACACTATCTTCAATAACATTGACAGCCAGATCCTCAGTCTTTGGAACCCGCATGGAATTCAGATGCATCATTTCTTGGTTCACTCGGGGCCACAATTGATAGTAAATATCCAATGGGGGAGAAATCGACCGGGGAGACTTGGGTGGCTCGACTACTTGCGATCGCGTAAGTGTGACGGCAGTGCGAGCTTCCGCGCGCACTGGGCTACCAGGTGGACTGAGGAATTCTTCAGCGGGAGGCGTCTGGTCCTCAGCCGTATCGGCAGCTTGTCCAGCTGCAACAAGTGTAGTTTCGGGAGACTTCACTGTGGACCGGAGTGGACTCGGAGAAAGTACAGGGAACGACTCGTTGCAGTCCGAAGCACGATTTCGACTGGATAGTTCACCAGCTGACCCGGATTGCCCTGTTCTGTAGATAGTCGGAATAACAGTGTCGGGGGTCTTCAACTTTAACATAGGATGGTTTGGCGGATGAACAGGAATTGGAAGGGCTTCGCAGTCGCCGCATAAGTCAAAATCAGGACAGCCAGGATACATGCACTGCCGAAAGATTAGGGAGCGAGCGAGGCGCTAAAAGTTTTCTTACCTTGTAACGAGCGCCACGAATCGTTTTACGACACGCTGGGTTCAGGACATGAGCTTAATGATACATCAACCCATGATTCATGACAACGTACAGTCGCACACCGCAGGATGCGCAACCTGGCGAAGTGGGATCGAATCACGCATCTTGAAAGTTTCATGATCAGGAAGGACAGTTGGTATTGAACGCCACATGCTTACCATCAAGTCTTCTGGTTTGATCACCTTGACGAACCCGTGGTTCGGGTGCTGCTCTATTGTTATCCTGCAAAGAGGGTCAGATTACTGATCCCCTGCACACGCGGAATGCCGAACCCGAAACAAGAAGAGCAGGTATCATAATCTGGTTTGGTTAGTTAGTATTTTGACGCGGCACACTGCAAGAAAAGGTCACCTGGGCAAACAACACATTTCTGACAAACGCTTAGCCCGATAGTTGAAATATAGCGCACAAACTCACATAGCGTTCGCCAATGATACCTGAATCGCAGAGATTGCAAGTAGCAGAATGGCGAACAGGTGGGTTGGTGAAGGCGGCAACTGGGCCTTGTCCAACTTGAACATGATCAGAGTTGGAAACCAGTTGATCATTCCTGAAAGACCTATTCCCGCCGCCTTGGGCGGTGAACACACACACGCGTCCAGGAGTTTCTACATCGACAAACTCATGAAATGGATCATGTCGTTCCGTTGCCCCAGAGCCCACGCAAGGAGTGCAGAGATCGTAATCTAAAATCCAGATGAGGGAGTAAAGTCCTGACTCACTCATTCAACATACCGGGACAGTCCAAACACTTGTGACGAACACCAATTATGGTTTTATCACATCCATCGCAGATAATACCGCGATGCACAGGGGGCGATTCACGAGCCAGACTCGAAGGTGCAAAGGCGAGGGATTCAGAGTCCCCTGGCATCCTACCGCGGGGCTTGGTTTCACCTGTAATTTGCACTGGCGCTTGAAAGGAACAGTTCGCTGAGCGTTGCTCAACAAGGTGGGAAGGGCCAAAACTCAGAGTGTGGGCACTATGGGACTTGGAGAAACAGCTGGGGCACTAGGGACGCATGAAACAATCATCCAGGGTTTCCAGTGGATCAACTCACAACACCATGCCAAGGACACTTGACACAACCATACCAAACGCCAGCGAAGCTAGTTCTGCAGACAAAACACCATCGAGAAACCCCTGGACGAGCACTGACGGGTGGGTCCGCGTGGGGCGGAATGTTGTCAAGACCAGAGACTGTACGAGTAGAAGCATCGGTAGGTTTGTGCGCTACATGATCAGGGCCAAGCGTTCTGTACAGAATACGTTCTAGATCCTCTTTGAACGAAGACAGTAGAATTTCAATGTCTGCCTTGCCCTCGGCGATAGGACAGCACGGAAGAGTTTGTACCGTGCCACACTCATGAGGGAGCCGTGACTCGTTGGGTGCCGGAGAGAATATTATCGGAGGGGGAGGGAGAGGCGGCCTTTTCGATAGAGGCGGTTGATGAGTACAAAGAAACGACAGCTGCAATGGCGAGCATGGAAGTACAGGTGACTGTGAGTCCAGAGGTGATACACAACTGCGAGGGGGCGCAGCAGGAGACGGCAACTTGGGTGTGGCGTCAGACGAGGGAAACGTAGAATACAGCGATGGCATTTCTGATACACTTGGGGTCTTCTGCGGACCCGTTTGGTCGAAGATGGTGAACCGAAGCAAAGGATTGGGCCACCGACGACGCAAAGGAGCCATGTAGGAGTCATAATCTTCGGCAGAGTGCACCTCCTTGCCGACCAGGATGCGCCCGGGCTTGAAGGCATCGGGAGAGAAGACGAGCCTAGATAGATAATAATTACGGCTGATGGGAAACAGCCGGTCGAGCTAGGGGGCCGTGAGCGCCGGCCGGGGAGGCGATGGACACGAGGGACGGACCTGATGGAGGAGTTGGTCGTATGTGGGGAAGAGAACGGGGTCAGGAAACGAGAACCTCCGGGTCTCGTTTCTGTACGTGGCCTTGACGGTGAACATGGTCGCTCTTCAAGAAGGGGCACCCGCTCGCGGCAGTCATTTAAGGGTGTGACAGGGCGTGACACGACTGCGGACGAGGATGGCGTCGCTGCTCTGCACGACGAGATTCGACCGCGCGCTAGAGTCGTTTGGGTGGAACGATGCGCCCGACGGCTCGCCGTCCCCGTACCTCCTGCTCGCACACCAGCTCGACCGTCTGCGCGCCTCTGCCCGCTCCTGCCGCTGGACAGTCCCCGACACGCTCCACTACGCCGCTCTGAAGCACGTCTGCGACGACGCTGTCCGCGATGCAAACGGCGCTGACAGCGAGACCGCCCTCAGGGTGACTGGACCCTCAGCTCTTTGCCGATCCTCCACTCACGCCTCTCCCCAGGTACGTGTCGTCGTCTCGCCGTCCGGAAAGGTCTCTGCGTCCGCCTCCCCGATCGAGCCACTGCGCTATGATCCGACGGCAGCGTCTCGCTTTGTTCCTGGTGTGGAGACGTGCATCCGATCGGTCCCGATACTCTCGCTCTGTGTGGACATACAGCCGACCTCTGGCACCGTTTGGATGAAGACCACAAACAGAAAACCATACGATGACGCCCGAGCGCGCGTCGGCATTCTCCCGCTGGGTGCGCTCGCCTCCCACAGTCCAGCTCCGAGCCATCCGGACGATGTTATCCTGTTCAACATCTCGGGAGCCGTCATGGAAACATCGATATGCAACATCGCTTTTTACCGCCAGGGGAGGTGGCTCACCCCACCACTGACTGTGGGCTGCATCTCTGGTGTATTCCGACGATGGTTGTTGGAGAACGATCGCATCCACGAGGCCGACGGCCATTCCATATCATTAGACACCGTCGAAAACAATGAATGGGTGCTCGTCTTCAACGGAGTCGCGGGCTGTCGGCTTGGGCGAGTGTGCCGCGATCAGACATCTTGAATAGTTGGCGGTGGATCACGATACATGGCCCAAAAGGTACTCCTGCTACATCGCACTGTCTGCCGCCTCCCCGTCCGTACCGTCGAGTATCCCATCATCCATTTCGTTCAACATGTAATCCACAACAAAACTCTCCTGAACCAATCGATCGAGCCTTGCGAGGTGTCGTCGTGTATAAGGAATCAAACCATCCACGACATCCTTCAGCGTTATCAGCTGCCGCGAGTCGTGATCAGAGCTGGACTCGTCACATTTCAAGGCCGTAATAACATCTTCCGCCCGCCGCAGCTTCAGCACAGCGTGCAGAACGCTTTGTGCGACACCGCTCGTCTTTGCATTCGTGTTCCAGTCGCGGATATATCGTACCAGCAGAGACAGGTCCGGACTTGGAAGCGTGCGCAGGACATCATCCAGCGCGTGGTTGCCGCTCACAGACGTATCACTTTGTTCCGACGCGATAGATCGAATATCGCCAAACAGCGCGAGAAGCCTTCCTGGTTGTTGCATAGCGAGCGCTAGTTCAATCGCTCTTCGATAGTCGTGTATAGCAAGATAATTCATAAAATCTTGCTCTCTGCACAGCGTTACAGTCAAGCGTGGATGATAATGAGTGTCCTCACCTAAGTACCTGGTTGGCACGCTTCGCCTCCCTTTCTTTCTCCTCTTCTTCCGTACAGTCTTGCCAAAATGTGACTACAGAGTCGGCAGCTCCAGATACAATTATCGCCTCGTCAGTGCTAATGGCAAGTGCCCAGATCTATAGACTCATTTTAATTCGTTCCCCGCTGGGGAACACAACACATACCTTGTCTTCGTGGTTGTCGAGAGTTGCCACGCACGTCTCCTCCCTCGCGTTCCACAGCTTCACTAGCCCGTCAGATCCCGTACTCACCAGGTGCGCTCCACCGTTTATGAAATCAACTCGGAGAACGGAATTAGTATGTCCCTCAAATGTGCTGGTGCAAGTAAAGTCCTCGAGGTTCCAAAGCTTGATCGTCTTATCACTACTTCCAGTAGCCAACACACGTTCCGTTTTCCCGAACTTGACGTTCCACACGCCTCTCTTGTGGCCTTTGCAACACCCTATGCGCTGGATCTCTCCATGCGGAAGCTTCCCGCGAAGGCCGGGTGAATAGGAAACCTCATAAATGTTTGCAGTCCGGTCTTGTGAGCCGGAGGCCAGAAGCTGATCATTGGGTGCCACGTCCAGAGAATTGATGTCCTTGTCATGGGCTCTATGTGTTGTAAGACTGTTACATTTCGTTGGATCTACACCAGCGAATGTCGATGGGACTTGTGATAAATCCCACATCTTGATCGTGCGATCTTGACTTCCAGTGAAGAGGAAATGAGGATGGGGATCACGTTCGCCGTATACCCTGGACATGGCGACAGAACCGATGCCCTCCGTATGTCCCTCGCAAATAGCGATGCAGCCCCACTCATTAGCATCTGGCTGTTGTGCAAAAGCCCATATTCGCGCAGACTTGTCCTTGCTTCCGCTGGCGAAAAAACGACCATCCAAACCATGGTCCAGAGAAAGCACAATATCGGAGTGACCGGCCAAAACTTGTGCGTCCAGATTAGAAACGGAATATATGCGAATGAGGGACGAATTGGTGGCAAGTGCGACCTGAGTATCTCGGGACCTTGTGTCGCTAGATGGCCCCACAGAGGAACGCGGTGGCGATAAAAAGATAGCATCGACGATTTCATCGTTGTAGCCAATCATATGACGAACCAATGATCGAGATTTCAGGGAGTAGAAAAAGATATTTTGGTCTGCATGTGCAGAAACAATGGCGTCCGTAGCAGGGAGGTAACTGGGCTCCGAGGACGATGAGAAACGCTCGCAAGGACGAAATTATCACTCACAGCGCATTAATGATTTGCCTCTCCGGCCCCTGTGCAATATTGGTCCCAGAGTCCGCGGTCAATGAATAAATGACGGAACCCTGCGTAAGATCCCAAATCCGGACGACACCCTTGTCGCCAGCAGTGAAAAAGTGAGGCAGTGGGGATTTTGCAGTGATGCTGTTTAGCTCCGAGTATACGAATCCTACAGCTTCGATACTTTCCATGACTGGAACAGTCTTAGAAAGGGTCGGGGCCACGATGGGGATGTTCCCTTTACTCTTTTTGCGGATACTTGCATCGGTTAAACGTGAACTTGCAGACATATCCCAAAGCAGGACTACAGAGTCTCTCCCTCCGCTTATGAGCCATTTTCCATCTGGCGTCACATCCAGACCTCTGGGGACGGAGACGTGACCTTCCAGAACGGCAGTTGGCTGGAGTGCTCTCTGTTCGTTTCTAGACGTCGCCATCAAGTCGAACAGGCGAATCCGAGTGTCGACTGAAGCAGTCACCAGCTGAAAAGTTCTCGCCGAACTGGCAGTTGACGGATCCAAGGGAAAATTAAATTTTAGAGCGCTCACGACGCCCCCGTGCCCCTTGAAAACATGAGTAACGTGTCCGGCGGAAATGTCCCAGACTTTGACAACGCCGTCCGCCGAGCCAGATGCAAGAAACGCCGACGTTGGGTCGATTGTGCAGACATGTACTGGCGCATCGTGAGCATGGGCGACCACTCGGGAGGGATGTACAAGCTGGCCGCAACAGACTTTTGGAACATCAAACAATCTGAGAGAAGGGGTCGACGTGAATAAGATAAGGTGAGCAGCGGAAGGTGACAGACACAGTGCTGTAATGGATTCGGATGCCTTGAAAGAATGAAGCGAGTAGGTGTCAAGGAAGAAATATGCGGACAAGACGTACGCATGGGAACCTGCAAAGCAGCTTTCCACTGGATGGTTCTGTCAATAGCGCCTCTTCCGCGAGGCATGTAACGATCTTGGAACCATCTGAAGCAACCGCGATAGGACCGGCCGTGTGCAATGGCTCGATCGTCCGCAGTCGCTTGTAGCTTTCGTCGACCAGTTAGCTAGCTGTCGTGCGCGCACACCAGAAGACCCTACACAGTCCTGACCCTAGGCCTCTGTGTGCCGACCATCCTTGTTTCAGGGAGATGGCGACTCTGACTGTTTTCTTTTCGATAAACGGCCCTGAAAATTGACGGACCCGTTGTAAGTGGATAGACCCAGATCGACACTTTGCGTAAATTAGTACACTGGCCCTCGTATCATACGGCCTGGTGCGCTTGCCCACACGACCGATCAACAGTACACAGAACAATTAACGTCGTCTATCCTAGTGCAGTCCCTGCAAAGTAACCTATCAGAACGCTTGAGTGTCCAGTGCAGTGCTCAGAGGTGGTCCTCAGGAGCGAGCTGTCACACAACTATCCCAGTTGTTTTTGAAGTCGGAGGGCGGTCTCCTCTGCAGCCCTTCTCAATCGGGTTTCTTCACTCGCAATCCTTTCAGCTTCCCTTCTCTTTCGACCCTCTTCCTCCAGTAAACCTTCTGCTGCCCTCAATGCTGCTTTCGCTCGCGCAGCTTCAGCCTGCGCCTCGGCGAGCTGATCCGATATGCGTAAAGAAACAGATATCGCATCAGCGGCTTGTCGTCGTAGTCCCGCCATTTCTATCTCCATTCGGTCGATAGCACCATCATCACCGGTAGAGTACACGCGGCGGCCTTTATCCGAACAGTAAAGACGTGTTGCAGCCTCATGGATCCCAAGAATGTCTAGACCGGACCCCGATGGGTTGTGGTGACGCGGTATGACCATGTCTTCTTCACTTTCGTATTCGTCTTCCGAACTGTTACACCCGGGCGGGCTATCCTGCCTCTCCGTATGTCCTTCCGAATCGCGTTCGTGTGTCCGCACAGAAGATATCACTCCCGGTGTGAAGGGGGGTGAACCCGTGAACGTACTGCGCTCTGCAGATGTTCCCTTTTGCTCCAAATACTTCCGTGGTCGTCCGCGCGTCCTTTGCCGATCCGATGGCACTGAATCAGTCTGGGACGGAGCAGACACAACTTTGGATGCTCGTCCACGCTTCCGTGGCCGCTTCGTGCCAGGAGGAGCAGAAAGGTTCACTGTCCAGTAGGAGCCAAATCCCGGGTCAGTAACTGGACGTGGTTGCCGCTCAAATAGCCTGTTCAGAGACAGATGGTGACGAACGGATTGCTGAAGGGAAGGAGTCAGACCAATCAGACCGCACGGGTACACTCATCGTACCTTCCATGTTGGACCAGCATTTCGAAAATATACATATTTGTCTTCCATAGCTGCATAGATCTCTCTGATTGTTAATCGCTTCTTCGCGCTTCCTAGTATCGCACAACGCAGAATAACAGGAAGTGTGTGTTGTGGTCGTCCATCTGTGTCTGGGAGACAATCAAGGGTGTCCGGGCAATTAGGATGCAGTTTGTGATCGTCGCATTGAGAATTTCCCTGGAAAAGATCACCACTTTTACCCATCGGGTTTGTGGTTGTGTCCGACGCAGACCCCTCCCGGCTCCGTTGCGCAATTTGCGCCGAGGTTGGTCTGACAAAAGGGGGGATCAGGGAAGAAACGTGAGCAAAGAAGAATCCAACCAACTCGCAGGAACTGGATAAGTATTCTTCAGGATTCAAAAGATTCTGAATGCTGGCCATTCTGGTGTGGCATTGAGACGGTGGCATCACACCAACACAATGCGCCTTGCATGTTATTGTGGGTCCAACGAGATTATGTAACTACTATTACTACATCGGGTAATTGCTCTGCAACCCGTACGAATAACCCACGGGCCAACCAGGCTCCCCTCGAGCGACCGGATAGTTCGTGGTCACAGGTGCTTCTAGGATGAATGGATTCATGCTGGGGGATGGCTGCTGGTAGGTCCCGTGTACAACGTTCGTAGCGCGCGGCCACCACTCGTAACCGGGATAGTACGCCGACGGCTCGAAACCCGGCATATCAAGACCCAACATGTGCGCCATCATGCGGGTGCTGATATCTTGGACCCCTTCAATAGATGAAACCCGTTCTTTTGAAACGGAATCCATAAATGCTTCTCCTTGAGGGAGGCTGGTGCTCTTCTCCCCTCCAAATGCGTCATCAGCGCCTCTTTTCTGCCTGTCGCGGGCTTGCAACATGGGTGCAAGGTTGCTATCTACTTGCACCTTTGCGCCATGAAGTAAATCCCGCGCCCTGGCTGCACTGGGCCAAGTCATCTACGAACATGTGAACGCGGTCTAGAACTATGCGAGGTATTGGCACGCACTTGCATGTCCTTCAGCGCACTCAGTGATTGCTGAAGACCGATGTAGGCTTGCACATTTGATGGACGTAGCGTCACTATGAGAAACGAAGGTACGCCCATGGGAGTAGCTGCGTAAGCTAGGACTTACGCGTCATGATATGCATGATCCTGCATATACGTCAAGGTATCGTTAGACGGCATACGTCAATTAACTCACCCTGCACTAAGGATATATGGCGAAAAAAAAGGTGACGCATGTTTGATGTTGTAGTGATCATGGTATGTTGTCACTGAATCACATTAATTAGGATCTCAGCATCTAAACCATACTACTAACCAATCGTACTAATGTAAGTTGCAGCACTTTGACATTGGTCGAAGGCTTTCAGCGAGGCCGTATTAGATCCGGGATGCGGGTTTTGAAGAATCGGCTCAGAACTAAAGAAATCAGACTATGCGTACCGCATCCATTGGATTAAGGTCGTACCCTTTCCAATTTGGTATACTATGAAGAAGTTGCATCAGTAATCTAACTCAAAGAGATCCCTACTCACAAGGCTCTGTGTAGAAGTAGTACGGCGGTCCAATATTTAACATGGATATATAAGACGGGGGCCGGTGGCGTTTTCCTTTTACTGGTGGGGTCGAAGCTTAGGTCGTCGGGAAGCTCGAGGTACCATTGGTCAAGGCGAGCTTCCAAGTCGCTCAAGACAGATCGTCTGGAACCACGCTTTGTGGTCTTTACTGGGTAAATCAATGACACAATCGACCCAATGATCACGGCTAAACAAAGTACATTTTAATTCGGTCGGGCGACAGTCATGAAGGAAACTAACAGAGCGACGACGCAACTCGAAAGCATCGCATAATGAGGATGGTTGATAAGGATCGCTGCGACGCTAGGCCGAGTTGTTCGCTTAGATGGGAGTCGTCTTCATACTGCGATGATAGTCAACATTGTCCCTTTGAGCTTACACAGCTCACCTCTTCCGCATCTGGTAGCAATGTGTCGAAATCATTCTCGTCAATGCATGTCGGACGTCCTGACAGGGCACCGTAAGTTACATACGCGAGAACGTTAAGCCCACACGAACCCATGTAGGTAGAACTATATCTTGAACCCAAAAGTTGAGCCGGGTCCAATATATCAGATAGAGACGTACTTGTCCGCGATGCAACAAGCCCACCATATTTGTTTCCTCATTTGATTTTCTTCGTCAGTGAACATTTTCTTCCCGCCAAATTCCCAATTATCTGCTGCGCGGTTGAGGCCCAGGTCTAACGCCTATGTTATCATTCATCATTGCCAACTCGAGACCAAATGTTAGCACATATAACGCACCATTCGAATTGCCATTCCTTTCAAGCAAGACTGTTCAGACACGAAGGCAAACGTGCAATTGGTATCACCACACCGATATATAGCCAACCTTGTTCCATGGACCCTGAAAGTTGGGTGTCAGCACAGAAGCCAGTCAGTCTCTTACACGACCCTACCTATCCCAAATTCACGATAACCAAGGAGAAGTAAAGCCTGACAGGTTGATACCCGACAATTCTGTGACACTTGCGCTAAACATCAAAAAGATATTGGTGCTCAAATGGCAGGCCGTAAGGAAGAGTGTGAAGTACCAAGGACACCCCTGGCTTGGACAAGATAATCGCACCCGGCGTCCCATATCTTGTCCATTGGTTCTGGAGCACCTTCATCGAGATAGCGGGCGGCGACGGAAAGCATCGACAGAAGTAATAACTTGCTGACAGCCTGCGACGTCTCTGGGGAAGATGAATGCGGATTATTGTTCAGACCTGGAGGAGTCGGGTTGCCTGTGGTGCTAATGCAGGGTAAGCACCTGTTCGGACATTAACGCGAGACCGGTAAACCTTCTCTTCCTATCGGAGTGGAAGTATGAGGAACCAGGCAGATGTAACCACACAGTGAACTTACCATTCGTTATATTCTCGTAAAAAGCGGCCCTTGTGGATAACAGGGAATATTGGGTGAGCATACGAG
Source organism: Boletellus deceptivus (assembly GCA_038090195.1). Classification (NCBI taxonomy): domain Eukaryota; kingdom Fungi; phylum Basidiomycota; class Agaricomycetes; order Boletales; family Boletaceae; genus Boletellus; species Boletellus deceptivus. The sequence continues at coordinate 49,775 of JBBPMG010000028.1, forward strand.
AAGTATAATTCCAGCAGCCGCTCCTGCACCTCCAGAGGGGGAAATACAACAGGGATGTCGGCCTCCGGCGGTATGGTAGACAGATGTGCCTTGGCGGTCGGCCAGAAGGGCGCCATCGGAAGCCTCCTGCAAATGCAGGGTCAGAATACCCCCACGATTAAAGAAAGGCAACGCGACCAAACTCCGCCATCTGAACGGCTATCAACGCGATCGTTTCGAATGAGAAGGTGGAGACCGCTGACTTTCCCGTGATATCTGACCTAGGTTGTGTGAGTAAATCAGTGCGTCGATTAAAGCGGTGTACCTCTTGATTCTCATCTAACGACAGTTGCCCAAATGCAGTGGCACACTGAGACTCATCCATCTCTTCCGAGTCTAAAAAACGCGCGGCGTGAGGCTGATTGAATGGTACTTTCAAAATTATCAAATCACCGGAAGATGCCCCCATTGTATACATCTCGTTCCAATCTGGATAGTTTGGACCTCCCTCCGAATCTGATTTATCGAGTCGGCGGCGCTGTGGCAAGGGGGCCCCACCAACTGCACGAGAAGATGGTTGAGACGTGCTAGAACTATGAGGACCTTCAAATGCGCTGTTCTTAGACAAGCGAGCAACCAAGCGATCTTGCCATTCCGCAGTGGGAACACTAGACAAGGCATGGTCTTTCCTTGCGTTTACAAAAAGTTTGTTTGCAAGATATCCAGAGACGATTACCTCTCGAAGAAACATTCTCCCGCGACATACGTGACTGGCGCTTAGACCATGTGACATCGCTAGAAGTCTCGCTGCGGAAGATACAGGCGAAGAAATCATCTTTAGTGCCACCTACACGCTGAGAGAGGCGCCCAGAGGGACCCTAGATTCGGCGTCAGTCGCAACGGCGCCGTCTACAAGAGGGTGAGCATACAAATGGTCCAGTATCCACCCCGTTTAATATGTCTCTAGCTAGCTCGTCTTGTCGGATATTAGCTAACAAGTCCTGGATGCGACGGTCTGGACATGCTAGTAGCGCGCCGAGCAATGACTCGACTTGCTGCCATCGACGTTCAATGGCCTGGATATATCCTTTCGGAGGCCCACGCTTATAGCTGGGACCTGGGACACACCATATGAGTCTTTCAGTTATATTCCTGGAGCGAAAGCGTACCTAGAAAGGTGCAGACTAAGAATAGGGAGTTCGTCAGGGGTTTTGATGACAATATATCGAGGGGAGCGATACCATTGCCTCCGAGGATACACCCTTTACAGGTTCCCGGAGTGCTGGAGGGTTCGCACTTGCTCTTGGTCTTCCTACACTGATCGCAGGCTAGCAGAACTCGATTAGTGAGTGAAGGGGGTGCAGTAAACGGCTAGGTTGTCACCCCTGCTACTTCTTTTGCGGTTGGGCAGGGTGTCCTGGTTTGATTCTGCCTCTGAGTGCTCAGACTCGTTCCACTGAGCCGTCGACATGGGAGGCAAGGCGAAAGTTGTCGGTACTGACCCTGATGAGTAATAAATATTGCACTGGTGATCTTGTCTTCGCACGATGCCCCGATTCGGCGAATCGCCCCCTCGAATACACAGTAGTACATGACCAGCACAAAATAATCTACAGTTGCAGCTTCGTCCAACAAGATGGAGGGTAATCCCTACTTAAGAGGACTGAATGAAAGAGGAAGTAATATAAACGAGTCCATGGCCTTCGCGAGCTGGGCGGTCTATGGTGTTGTTGGTCATTCGATTCTCATGCAGAGCATGAAGCGCACCTTGGAGACTGTCTCTGCCCACCCATCAATCTGCCAGGCCTTCTCCCTCGTTTCCTTCCTTATCTCGAGGCTCCTGACGCAACAGTGAGAACATATTCCCACCCGTGGTCAGACTCTCACTGACGGGTATTGCCACATGTGGTGTACTTGATGGAGCGTTCCAATCTGCGAGAACCATGCACCAACAGGCGCGACAAATTTGCGACGGGCCTCGATCCCCCTCCGCCTGGAAACACGGATCAGCCATGGAGACGATACACAGCAGGTTGTCAGAAACACACCATGCAGTCTCCCACTCCAAAAGGGTGCCCGGTTTCAATTGATAACTCCGGAGCTCAAAAATACCGCCTTGGGCGTGTGGTGGGGCAGTTGGGAAGAATGCGAATTCTTGTGCAAGTTGTGTGGAACGGGAGACCACATAGGGGAGAAGTGCCCTATAAGATTTAGCGTGCTAGAAGAGAGTAAATACCTGCAAAAGCAGAACGAGGTCAGGGGCATTACCTCTGAGTTCCTGATGAGTTCCACTGTCTTGTCGTAACCACCATAGTTCTCATACTCTAGTATGTGGACTGCGGTTTGGGCTCTTATCAATGGAGCACTCTGACTGCGCACAATGGACACCTACCAAACGTGTCCTGGTTACCAACCAGTGTCTCCCAGCTGCCTGTCAGCTTGACATGTAACCTTGGGTCATCCTTGATGCCCACATAGTACTTTTCGCTACGACCACTCATTAGTCTACTGCCACCGTATCTGCCAGAAAGTCACGCACGCAGCGGCTTTGTACTCGTCAAGCGAATCGGGTTTCACCTGATGGACTATCCAACCATGAGATCCCTTGGCACGACATGCACCAATTACCCTACCTTCGAACCCGTGGACATATTTACCTCTGGCGACGAGCCTCGAGTGTTGCTGTGTCTCGATTTCACCCGCCTTCCGGGCATCGGGTGATCCATGGAGCAGCGTCTGCCGCATGTCCTTAGTGTAACAGCGTCGAGAATACACATGCGCTACCTGGACTGAGATAGAGCGCTGCGCTCCTCTGAACGCGATGGGTTTGAGTGCACTCTTTGTTGCCAGGTGGAACATCACCGAATGAAGCCGTGCGAGAGGAGACAGGTTGTCGAACTGGGATGAAACCGGTGCAGTGGCGGTGTAGCCGGCGGGTGCGAACACACCGAAACAACTGAACGCCAGCTTTCTGCACCACACGAGCGTATTCTACACACTGCCCGACACAGACCTCACCCATACGTCGTATATCACCCACGGGAGAGAAACTTCTTCGCCAGCCGTAGCCCTGTAAAACCGGGCGTGGTCCCCCGCCATCCGCACGCTGCACTCCAGTAAGCGGCCATCAGGATCACGAGCTGGCTCTGCTGGCAGCATCGCAGGTCGAACCAGGAGCTGGTACGGTGATAGGAGCTGCACTCCCACTAGGCCTAAGCAACATGTATTGTGCAACCGTGATGCTTACCCAGTGTGTTCCATCGGAAGAACATTCATATTTCGCTATACGCAGGATTCGCTCGTTGTCTTCGGCTACGAGGAAAACCAGCTCGACTGCGGAACCACTGAATTCGAACGTTGATAACACGTCGATGAGAATGTAATCGCCTTGCTCTACATCTGTGCGGACCGTTCAAAAGGTGCTCCCCGATAATGCTCTCCGACTCACTGAAGGGACTACGGAACGCGGTCGCGGTGTTCCCGTCTACAGCACAGGACAGGGAATACCGCTGGTAATGTAACATCGCATCCCCCCCTATCCAGTTGGCGCGTTTTCTTTCATTCTCGAGCATGTCCATTGCGGCAAGGCTGTCAAGGTTATTGTCGTCTGGAAGCAATTTAATGTTGCTTTCCAGCAGGTAGGGTACGCCAACGGCAGCTGCACGATTTACGTGACCGAAATTGGAGATGTGATCACCAATCTCCACGAAACCTGGACTGGTAATTCCAGCGCGAGACGAGCGTGCTGAAATTTCGTCCAAGTAGCGACATGCGTTTTCCTGCTGCATAGATAAAGGCTGGCATTTTACCCGCGAGAGCGACTCACTATGTGCACCCGGTTTCGCTTGTTTCCCTCGTCACCGACAGTAAAGGGTTGGCCGCCGCCGAGTTCTATCCCTTGATCAAACCAGATCTCTGGCACCGTGTTCCTTAGGATAGTGAAATAGTTGTCCGCCATTTGGATCTGTTCCTCCGTCATGCCAAGGGAGTCGTCACGCAGTAAAGAAAGGAAACTAAGGACATGTTGCCGATTTATCATCGCACCGTAACCTAGCCACGCAAAGCCCGTGTGGATGCCGTCCGAGGTCATCGTTGTACGCAACCGACTTGATAGATGCTCGTGAGGTGGTAAGAGGTATATACTACCTTGCGAAAGTTCTTCTACTCGAACGCGAAGCGCCCTTATGAGTTCTGGCAAGATGATGTAGTCGTCATCCTGTAGTCCCCATCCACAATGGATGGGCAAAGAGGTGACAGTCACCTGGCAGTTGAGGAACATACCTGAATAAAACAGTACGGTGTTGCCACTTTGCTGCATGCGAGGAACCGAGCGTAAAAATACAGATTTCTTGGCGAATTCTCTATCCTAAGTTTCCGGGTATTGCAGTGGGCATTAGCGAAGATCTAGGAGCCGCATCAGTCAAAGTTCCTTCGTGCATCGGAGGGGACAAATTAATCAATGGATCAACCTCTTTTGCAAGTTTCTGAGGACTGTTGTTCCAGATGTAGACTTCTGAGATGGTGTCGTCCAACCATGGACCGGAAAGCAGAGATGCGATGCGGACTACATTGTCCAACCGAGACCAGTTGAGAACGACGGCGGTGACATTGGGCAGCCGGGGTTGAGATTCGGGCGTAGTAGGTAAGCCTACGCGAAATCCGTGGGTGATCGCTCCTGCAAAACTGACAGGAACAGCATGCGGGGGAAGATGCAGGTTGTGCAGGGCCGCATCTATCGTCTGCACTGTAGCCATTGCTCCAAGATTGACCGATGATATCCTTAGGCTGCAACTTGTAACACCATTCAGTCGGCGCTCTCTCTCTTTTTGTTATGGATATTCTCCGGTGACAACAGTGACGTGGACGATCATAGGCTCGTCTACAACAAAAATATTTACAAGGGCTCAGTCCATTCTGGCTTTAAGGGTGCGTGATACAACTCTATCTTTGGTGCTAAAATCCGGTGCGATCAGGGAAGACACACTGATGAAGGGAGCACTCACATGACGTGCACAACAGCACCCCAGCCCGAAAAGGCGTCCCTGTCGACGGCATTGAGTAAAGTCTGCGAAATAGTCTCGAAGAGATCCTCTGGCTCCAAGTCAGGCTCCCAAAGGCCTTCTGCGATACCAAACAGTTTCGAGCTGGCGATCCCAGCAACGACAAAGTCCTTTGCAAAATTTATGCAACCAATGAGATCGGTTGCAGCGATGAAAGGGTCAAATGTGCCGGATGGGGACTTTGAAAGACCAGCAATGACGGGTTCGATAAAGTATGGCCCAAATCGATGCTCATACAGAGTGGAGGATACCATGTGGGTGAATGTCTCCGGCTGGATCTCCCGCTCCTCTTTGATAGTGTACATATTGACGCGATAACGGAAGCGTTCGCGTCTATAGTGGCTGAGCTGGCGATGATACGGCCGACGGACGACTTACAGCGTCGTGACGTCGGTACCCAGTCCAGCAAGACCGATGTACAATCTGTCTGTCACTGGGAAGACCTGAATTATAGGTAAGAGAGGGGTGGGTATGAAAGAGACATCGGAAGAGCACCCTCTGGAAGTTGGATGAGATGCCCAACGCTTGGGTGCCCAATCGCAGGTCGGAGGCGATGGCGACACAATCTTTTCCGACCATGGCGATGACGGAGCCACCGTTGTGCTCCATCACGGACTGTGTGGATGTGAGCGGCGACGAGGGCGAGAACGAACGAGACGCTTGCCATGGCTGAGAGAGCGACGCGTATTCGCAAATGACGCGGGCATGTAACGAAATATGTCACACACGTCACGCCCACGTGTCACGCACATATACATGGTCGATCGCGTGGGTGCAGTCCGACATGCATCGCCGCGCCTGTCCCTCGCTCGCCCGCCCGCTCTCCCACCTCCGGGCAAGAGTGCAGGTACCGTCTCTCCTGTTCCGCTCGCACTCCGCCCCAACATGCTGATCAGGACAGAATTGCACACCTCGATGCCCAGCGGCCGTTCTCACCTGCCCTGGTCGATTCCTTCGGCCGCAGACACGACTACCTTCGCATCTCACTCACTGAACGATGCAATCTGAGATGTACGTCCATCTGGGGAGCTCCGAGTGCCGCATTCATCCAGATACCAGGCTTCTACTGCATGCCGAGTGAAGGCGTGGAGCTCTCTCCTCGGGAGCATATTCTCACGGACGACGAAGTCATCCGTCTCTCCGCTCTTTTCGTCAAGAGCGGCGTACGAAAGATACGCCTGACCGGTGGCGAGCCGACAGTAAGAAAGGGTCTTGATAATATTATAGGTGACCCATCCCCCTATCTTCCTTTGGTTCTCAATCTGACCCGCCTGTTTCAGCACGGCTCAGCGAGTTGCGCTCATTTGGTCTCGAGTCAATCGCAATGACCAGTAACGGACTTTCCCTTCATCGCCGATTACCCGACCTCGTGCGCAGGGGCCTCACCCACCTTAACCTCAGGTTCGCCTCTTCATCTCCCTCCATGCAATTCTCCGACCCAGCTATCTAGCCTTGACACACTGGACCCATTTAAGTTTGGAATTATGACACGTCGCCCTGGTCATGATGCCGTCTTGCATGCTCTGGACGTGGCACTATCTTGCCATGGATTGCGTTCTGTCAAATTAAACGTTGTTGTCGTCAAGGGGCTCAACGATTCCGAGGTCCTGGACTTTGTCGAACTAACAAGAACCAATAAGCTTTCCGTGCGCTTCATCGAATTCATGCCTTTCACAGGTACCTGTTCGAATTACATTCACTTCGCCTGTTAACTCGGCATATTTAACTTGCAAGGCAATAAGTGGGACAAAGCTAAGATGGTCCCGTCCGTGGAACTGCTGGATACGATCAAGCGCAAACACCATACAATTGAACGTGCGCCTGACGACGTCAACGACACCGCTCGTTCGTGGCAAATCCCAGGCTATAAGGGATATGTCGGCTTTATTAGTAGTATGTCTGACCACTTTTGTTCATCTTGCAATCGTCTGCGACTGACCGCCGATGGGCAAATAAAAGCGGGTATTTCTGCACCTTGACGAAGTACCGTCGCTAACACCATATGACAACAGGTTTGTCTGTTCGATGCCAAGGAGATTTCTCTTCGAGATGCGGTTAGAGACAACGCGACAGACGAAGACCTTCTCCAGATTATAAAATCGGCCGTCGTCGAGAAAAAAGAGAAACACGCGGGAATGGACGGTATTGACGTTATAACGAATCGGCCGATGATCTTAATAGGAGGTTAGCTACTTTCCTTCACAAGTGTCGTAGGAATATAGTTAGCAGCATCCTTCCTGATTAACGTTTGTATTTACACAGGATCCCAGCAATTATTGACATACCCATTCTGGGGTATACCACTCAGGGATCCTGTTACTATGACCGCTGCCCCACGTGCAGTACCTCGGATTGAACGGCGCTGGCGGAGTTGCTCAGCCCTCTTGGTACCCAGACTAACCCACCTGGGTCCCTCTGGCCGCCCATCCATGGTCGACGTTGGTGACAAAGACTCGACGAAGCGAACTGCTACAGCGACGGGCAGTATCTATATTCCCAGAGTTGCTTATGAGCTAGTTATCGGAACTTCACCCCATTCGGTGCACGGCCCGTCAGTGGATAAACAAGGAAGCCAAGCCACTAGCAAGGGCGATGTCCTCACGGTAGCGCAGCTTGCGGCGATAATGGGTTGCAAGCGAACTTCGGAGCTAATACCGTTGTGTCATCCCCTACAGCTCTCTAATATCTCGGTTGCATTGACCCCTGAAGTGGTGGACGAGCAATGTCGAGCGTCCCACGTGCTACGACACAGGATCCGATGCGTGGCTACTATTTCCTGTGAAGGCAAAACGGGGGTTGAAATGGAAGCATTGACTGCTGTTTCTGTTGGGCTGCTTACAGTTTGGGACATGCTCAAGGCTGTCGCGGGAAAGGAGATGGTTATAGGTGACATTATCGTATCGCACAAAAGTGGTGGTAAATCGGGTGACTTTACCCGTCGCGACTCTGTTGGAGCTGCCTAAGCTATACAGCGGATGCCACTTTATCGTGAAAATAGTTGGATCCAAGTTTGCAGATAACATGCTAGGAAGACTGAGAGCGAATGCGCAAAGTTGAGGTACCTCGAACCACGAAGACGAGGTCCGGATATACCAGCGAGAAGATGAAGATCGCTTCATCAGCGTCTGTAACTCTCGAAAAACCCAATACACGGGTGGGCACTATCTTTACAGCCGAAGCTCGCTGCTCGGCCAACCCCTCAGCTCGAGTACATACGAGTTTTGATGACCTACAAGGCATTCATCGCGGACCACGCAACATGGATGGCTGTACCCGTCACCTCGTACAGCCAGCCAACTTCGTGAACTCGCGTGTCTCGTGTGCAGACCCGGTGGTCAACTGGAAATGTAGCCATGCCGCGGGAACAAAGGGGTTGACCGCACCTTGACTCGGAACGCTCACGATCAAGGCAAGATCACCACTTCAGCCACACTAGGAGGCCAGGCAATATCGCTTAGATGGCTCTGTGGCGTCACCTCAGCAACAGAAAGAAAGGGTACTTACCGTGACTGACTGACAAGAGATCGACTTACGACGATTAGACCCCACGGCGACATTGAACACCCAGAATTTGACCGACAGGATATTTCAGCGGTATCACATTTAGCGTAGTGGATTCCAGAGCAGGGACCAGACGCGTGAGCGGGATGGAATGAGTTACATGGGACGAAGGCTACTGAACGAACGAAGGGAGCTCCTCCGATATGGAATTCTGTCCGTCGACCAAGCGCCCGATTTCCTTCCCCGCCTGCGTCCTGGGGAACAATTATTGCAAAACGGTGCTAGAGACAGCGAGCGACCTACTTTGTCCACCTTGATGATAGTTGGGATAACTTCAACTTTCCATGGCTCTTGGCGAAAGGAATTGTCGGGTGCCTTCCATCTACCCTCACCATTGAGATCGCCCAAGCACTTGTATAGCAACACTCACTCTGACTTCTGGCCTACATAGATTATAACGGCGGATGGTGTTTGCCGTGAGGCAGAGCTGAATGTGTTTCTGATCACTTCTTCCACAACCCGGCAATCCTGCAGTGACTCAGAAACCACTATCTTGCTATGCCATACGACCAAGGACCCACCGGGCACCACAGTTGATTGCTTTCTGGCAGTCTTGAGGAGAAAAATATGAGAAAATGCTCCTCTCCGACCTTCAGTGACTCGAGTAAGTCATTGGGTGACTGGACTTCGCGCAAGGGCATCGCTAACACGTGTCCAAACGGCGAGAGCAATATTAAGCAAAGTTGGTTCCAGAGCAGTATCCCAAACAGGTCCGAGTACTATGTAAACTACTACAATCTACGAATCTATAAAGGCAAAAGGTAACTGATGCAACTCTCGGAACCGCCGTCTTCGCTTCCAGTTTGTTGAGGATGGCAGACGATAAACGGGGTGAAGTTCGCACGTAGTCGTCGTGTATCACACCAATCTAGACGACCCTGGGCGAGAGAGAGGAGGATTGAAGTTAGCGGCCCGACGTCCAAAATCGCCATGAACATCAAGCAGAATCTTCAATGCATTCCTGGCCCGGATCCTTGATATATCCTCTTGGCGAGCGGTCAACGCAGTCTGGACTTGAGGAGGTTTATCCTCCCATGGGAACTTCAAGCGCACTCATTAGCTGCAGGGTTTACTTCCCTTAGTGTGCTTACCGGCAAGTACTAGAAGAACAACTCGTTCAATCATTGCAGGCGTCTGAAGATTTCAAGTTGGCGTACCTTGTGTAGATACTCATAGGCAAGCAGCGTGAAACCGAATTGAGGACTGCTTCGCAGAATGCGTGCTGGACCACCCTTGAACAACGCTCTGAAGCCCTCTTCACGATCTAAGTGATATCTAGCGGTGTTCGGTTCGGCCAATAGGTGAAGAGCTCACATATTTTCACAAATCCATCCGTCAGACCCTTATAGTGAGACTGGCCCTTGCGGGCTTCCACCTGAAGGCGGGTCTTCACTACATCTACTAGCCTGTCAGTAATAATCGAAACAAAACCCATACAAACCCACCCGCTGGTGTTGTCAAGTAGGCCGCTGGCATGCCTCTACAAAAGTTTCTTAAATTGAGAAAACCACTGTCATCGTAGACCAGAACTCACGCGATAGCAGCAGAGCCGAGTGTCTCCAAGAACCCGAGCTGTTTACCATTGTAACCCTCTTGGAAAACATCCTTCTTGAGGTGCGAATAGGCAGGGAAATAAATTGCGGAGAACGGGATATCACGGAGCAAGCATGCACTTGCTCCTCGATATAAACCCACAAGGCCCAATTGCCGGACGATGTGCACAGCACCCTTCGGCGCGGCACCCTCTACCTTGGCAGCTTCGCCTTGGACCTGCAGCCGAATTTTCCTAAGCAGAAACGAGTTAATGGTGCCCGAGAGCAGCTTTACGAAGCATACACAATTTCTAGGGGGTTTGTGAAGATCTGCTGGATTTAGTTACGATTACACAAGGAAGGAAATGCACGTACAACTTGGCAACCACCTGCCGTACCACCAGCGATAAGTTCCCATCCGAGCTTAATTCGGCCGGTTTCAGGGTCCGTCGCTCGGCCACGTACAAAGTCATTAACAGTTAGTTTGATTGCTTTTTCCGGGGCTACACCCTATCATTGATATCAGTTGCCCCCTTTGTGGTGGAGTGAAGGGAGCGACCGTACAATTAATTGAGCGCCAAGACCACGGTAAAATCCAAGAAAACCTTCGCTACGAAGTATCTTCTGAGCACAATCTAGACTATTCTTGTACAGCATTTGGCCAACGACGGTACTCCGCTGGTTCTGCATACTAGTGTACAATTTCTGTCAGTTCAAAAGGCATAATGAGCATCGCGAGGGCCTACCGGGTCTAGCAAGTAGGTCGCCAAGTCAACAATCGCCGAAATGCGAATCAAATGACACAAACCTTGACTGTTCATACATGTTTTAGCACACTTAATGTCAACAGTAAAGCATACTCACCCATGTCAATGGGATATACGATGGTTGCCCCGAATGCGCCAGCAATCCCTATAGCTCGCTCAGTCGCATCTCCTTGCAGCGTCATCAACACTGACCTCCTTGCACAAAGTTGTACGCGGATTGCGAGAGTTCAAGAAAGAAAGAAGTACGAGAAGTCCCAACCTTTCCTTCAGATTCTTCGTCTGGATGCCTCCAGCGAGGATCCAGTAGCTGTGCAAAGTCAACCAAAGCAAGTCTCCTATCTCCAGTACCCCTTCCAGCAAAGTGGAAAATAATGGAGGCCTCCATGGGTGTGAAAAGTGAGTAGCGCGACCTTGCGGCGGCGTGGTTGAGGAAGTCGGATTGATCTATTCGGCCATCCTTGGACTTGGCAGTCGCTTCGCGTATGATACTGGAATCGAATATAATTACTCCGACCCTTTTCATGCGCAAGCTGTATCGCGTACCGTTCCACCATATCCATTTCTGACTCCCCATTCTCTGATGTTAGCATTTTCGGGCGAGGCGCATCGCTAGTACCCACCTCGGACAACATTATGAAATGCTACCACTTCAGAAAATGATATGCGGCCTCCTGGTGTGAGTGTGCACAACGTAGGCAAGCGTTCCACTACCGCATCTGACAGTTTGTGGCCCGCAAGCTCCTGATCACAACATAGGGATTTTTATGCCGTTCATGATGCTGGGCCACGCACGAGAATGATTTGTTTGAACTGCTCTGGTTTGATAAAGCCATCTTGATCAACATCTAAGAATTTAAAGGCTTGACGGAGGCGTTCTCCCTGGAGTCCTTTCATTAGTTGAGTAAACTCGTTGTCTGCAAACAGCATTATTCAGTAGGGGAGGTCGGAATAAAAGGTACCACCTACATCCGAGCACGTGTGTGCCATTCTTCTTCCCCAGGTATAACTTAACCCAATCACTAGAAGAAACGTATAAGCAGAGACCCCCCCGTACAAAGGCGGCGGACTTACCAATCGAGATTGAACGGAACGGAGGATGACTTGACATTGGCTGTGAACACATCCTTGAATCCATCGAAGGAGATCGTCCCAGAGTTGTCCCTGTTCGCACACGAGCGGCATGAGATCCTGACAACATTACGTTCTTCCTCTTGTAACTCACGCATCGAAGTACTGAAAGGCAATCCAATAGTCGGCGTCGGGACGCTTTAGCAGTGTCTCGAAGACCGTAAAGTCTTCCCAAGAAACGAGACCGCGCTTCGAGGTATCGGCGACACGGAACAACATGGCAAACTGCGCACGGCCAATTTTAGTCAAGTCACCCTTCGGTGCAATGGCGTTGACGAAATTCTCGGCGTCAAGGAATCTATGTGCACCAATTTTTTCAGTACGCTGCGAGACAACGCTGACAATAGAACGCACTTTTCACCATTGATCACGACCTTTGCGTTAGCGTCAAAGACACGCTTCCATCGCCTGAGCTCGCTCTCGGGTACTGACATGGCGTCTCGAACGCCCTTGAGTCCGGACCTAGCAAGTGAAGAACCGCTCTGCGTGTCACAGTGGACGGGTTGCAAGATGGAAAAGAGCGGAGACATGGTGTGATGCGCAACTCTATAGAATTAGTAGTTCAGAGAGCTCTAGGAGGGTATATCATACGTCTACGAGACGAAAACAAAAAGTCCAGCGCTGGCACTTGGACGGCGGCCAGTGCCTCCCCGATGTTTTTCTGTGTATTACATAATCACTATGCATCGCCATCCGCCAATGCCGGCACAGCCACTCTGCCCGCAAAGGCCACCTCTCGGGGAAGGCGGAAGCTGATGCAGTACATGTCCTTGTTTGGAGCGACGGATCGTACCTTGTGGAACGCAACCTCGTTCTCCAACTTGCTTCCGATCTTAGCCTCAGCCCTCTGGAAAAGTACCCCGTGTCACACCGCTGCCACACAGCCAGCCGCATGGCACGCACCTGCCTGATGTCCACCTCGGCCGCGTGCAGGTCAAGCTCACGGGTAAAACAATAGCAATGCACCATCGGCATGGTGGCATAAACCCCATCCAGTCGTACATCGCTCTCACCCTGCGAAATCAAAATGCCTTGAAACGCGTCAAGGAACTCCAGTGCTGAGTCCGGCAGGTTCATAACAAAGTGCGATATTGTATTCCGTGGCAACGGACTGGAGGCTTCGGTGCTGAAAATATGGTCACCATTCGACTGCTTGCCACCATGGCGTTTCTGTTGTCTCTCCTGTGTCTTACTTAAGCTCGGGCCTCCATATGGAGGGAATGGGTTCTTTAATACTTGACCCACGACGCCTTGGATAAATCCGCGGCCGTCCTGGCAACTAGCACGGACAAAGGCAGACACCTTGACTGTTATGAGTAGCTGCTACTGCAGTCGTGTAAGGGACATACTCGGTTGGCGATTATGTTCTTCGTAAGCCAATGCGCGCTCTCTGGGTTCAAATCATTCGCCAAGATGCCACAGCCTTTCTTTGCAGCCGGGATTGCGAAAGGGCCGACACCAGCAAACACGTCTGCAACGACATCCTCGGGCTTGAACAGTTGTACGAGGCGATCGTGTTCAGTGTGCAGCCTGGAATTCCAATAAACTTTTGAAAAGTCGAACGCAAAGCGACAACTCGATTCGTGCTACCCAAAAAAGGTGTGAACACCATCCTCAACGTATCCAAATGATAGAGGATTACATGTTCAACAACGAAATCTGGTTCACCAGCAAGCACTTCCATCTCAAAGATGCGGAACTTTGTGTCAATGTTGTCTAGTTTGTTTACAACAGTTTTGATTCCCGGGTTTTTCTAAGGTCCTCGTTAGTCTAAACTCCCACATCTCGATCGGAACTTGCATCCAAGATTATTTGGCCGATTAGATGCTTGTAGGGTAAATACTCCTCATTGAGATTCATGTGGGCTGGTAACTGTCGATGAGTATCCGCCCAAGAGACAATGTAAACATGTTTACCTATGTGTCCGGTGATGGAGAAGCCGGTAGGTGAGCCATCACAGAGCTCCTCAGGGAGTATGGCGTTTATAATATCATCTACGGATACAAGGTCGGTCACACACCAGGGAGGGGACGTCTCTGCGCACCTGCAGTCCAGTAGTTATAGTCCAGATCAATCGTGTGTTTCACTAGATCAGCGCATTGCTCCTGCAAGAACATGCGTGCATCTGGAGCCAAAGCAGCTAGCTTGCAGGGAAGCGAATCAGCGGAGGCTTGTGCACCGAAAAGCAACTCGCACCTTCTTCCGCGACTTTGAACAGAATGAGCCTGTGGTCTCGTTCCCCGGAAGGATCCCAGACGACACTCTTGATCTTGGGCAAATCAATGATATACCTTGAGTGCGGAATAAACCGACACTGGTGCGACGACCATGAGAGCGACATACCTCCTCAAGAGCGCGGACTTCAATATGTTCGTCGTCCTATTGGCTGGCACGCGCGCACCAAGTATGTGCAGTGAAGTGCGGAACGCGTCACGGACCAGCGAATCCTTCATCCACCGATGGATGGGCGGCGACGTGTCTAGTCCGTGCTGCATTCGTCGCCTTGTCAAGAGGTTGATGGGCGACAAGTTGTGTCGTACTCGAGCGCTCTGGGCAGCCGCGATCCCAGACATGAGAGTGCTGACCAAGGAAGAGAAAACACTCGCTTTCCCTACTCAAGATGCATGCAGAACCGTCACTACCATCGCCCGACGTCCTGCGCCACGTCGTCGACGTGCATTGTCACCCCACGGACTCGGACATCACCACTCAGGCAATGGACAGCCTGGCGATCACAATCTGCGCCATGTCGTCCCGACCAGCGGACCAGCATTTAGTGCGCGACCTAGCCCACGCGTACCCAGACAAGGTAGTTCCATGTTTCGGTCAGTGACCACGCCTTTTTCGCATGTCGAAGTCGGGCTGACCGGCACCAGGCTATCACCCCTGGTTCTCGCACTGGATATCGACAGTGCCTGGAGTCACGAGAGAGGCACACTACCGCCAGCTCTTCTCGCCTCCGGACAACGATCTGGGCACCTTCGAAAGGCTACTCCTCCACCTCCCAGATCCGATTCCCCTTGCGAGCATCCTTACAAATTTGCGAAGAAATCTTTCCGCCTTTCCGCGCGCCATGCTGGGAGAAGTCGGGCTTGATCGCGCTGCCCGAGTTCCCATCGAACACGCCGCCACGCCGCGGGAGCTGACCCACTTTGTAGTCCCTCTCGAACACCAACTGGCCATACTCGAGCCGCAGATCGATCTCGCGGTCGAGCTGCGCAGGAACATCAGCATGCACAGCGTCAAGTCCCACCAGGCTACAGTAGATCTCTTGAGTCGTATGCAGAGGAGGCACGGCCGCGAGTGGCAGTGCATCAGTATCGACCTCCACAGTTGCGGGCTGAGCACAGAGACCTGGAGGGCAGTAGAGGTAATTGCATTGTACTCTGCAGTGCACCTTCTCACCGTGCGCAGAAACGTCACCCGAACGTATACATGTCTTTATCGACCGTGATCAACGGGCGTTCTTCTAACCATCGAACACTCATCGATGCGTGTTCTTCTAACCGTATCTTGGTCGAATCTGACTATCACCCTGTTGAGCAGTGCGCCCAACGCACTTGGGAAATGGTGTTGACGGTCGCCGAAGTAAAAGGATGGGCTGTTGAGACAACGTGGATAGAAAATCTGAGAATGGACGAGTGGGGTGCTGTGAGGCGACTGAAACGCAATTGGCAAGAATTCCAGGAGGGAAACCATTCTAACCGGCCGTCAGGCGAACAATCATCCTGATGTTGCTGTGTACTAGTACGCCCGCAAAGGATAGGTATTTCGCTAGCGGGACATATGGCTCAGGAGCAGTAGTAAGCATACAGCGATCACAACGCCAATGATAATCGCGTCGCGTCTCCTGCGCGTCTTTATCATGGCCAGTATGTTATCGATCCCGGGTATCGTGCCTGCGAAAAAAAGTCAGCGGTGGAAATGAGAACGAGAGAAATCCCCACTGATGACGCCCGCCATCCGCGTGTTGATGCCTGCCAACGAACTGCTTTGACGGGAGAATTCGCCCCTCGTTTCGTACGCCTGTCTGCAAAAGACTTAGATATGTCATGCTGTGAAGATGCTGCTGCGTACTCCAGAATGTCGTCCGTCATTCGATGTGAGCTGTCAATTCGACTGCGTTCGACCAACAAGGAATCGGAAGTCGAGGATTTGTATGCGCTGCAGATTGTCGAGATATGGAAAATGAATGTAGCAGAAGGCGAACTACGCACTCTATATCGTCTCGCACGCCAGTTAGCAAATTTGCTTGTTCGAGAGCGTGTTGTATATTCGCCTGAAATGAAGCTATGTGTCAAGACATGCTAAAGGGAAGATTTGGGTACCCTCATGAGGGAACCTTTGTGCGCTGGAATTCTCGTGCATAGTCCTGATAGACCTCACGATGCCTCTGTATTGCTCTAGCTACAGACTGGGATGGGGTAGAGTCTAGATTCGTGGAGAATGCATGGAGAGCATCATTGGTTTCCCTCAGCTTGAGCGCAAGTGAGCGAGGAGGGCAGTGTCTAGGATATTGCTCCTTACCTTCTCCACCAGGTCCTCTACCTCGTTCTGCAGATCTCGCCACCTCTCGCGTGAGCCTGACGACTCGACATCGTCTTGGTTCCTCACTATGGCTGACGCAAGTCGTGCATAGGCAGTAAGCTTGGCGTCGAAGAGGGATTCGAGTGTTCTGCACTGGCGGTGTAGAGAGTCATACGTTGCCATTGAATCTGGCGTCGCTGAATCAGCCTGGCGCACAAATGGACATCGGCGAATGCCGAGCCCAAATGACCTACATATCGATGATACAGCGTCGTATGCCAATGTTTGATGTGAGTATATAGTACAGAAATTGCAGAGCCATGCTAGTGGTACCAAGACGTCTCATTGTCCTCCAAAAGCACCCAGCCGAGAACTCGTAGGTTGCGGTCCCGCGCCCCCTCTGATCTTGCCCAGCCAGCTTTTCTTCTTCGGTTGGGAGTCACCCTGTCTCGATGGAGCCCGTGGACTGTTGGTGACATCCGTAATCACATCTGAAGGCATTGCAGTAACACGACGTCCTGGTGACGATACTGCAACATGCCTTCGTGAAGAAGCTCCACGAACCGGGGTGAAGCCAGCTGTATGTCCATGCACTCGTCGCAAACGTGGAGTGGGTCCATTCCGGAGACACGCGTCCGTGGAGTAGTGACCCTCGGCAGGGACACTATCCCGTTCGTCGTCGTCAGGTGCAGGGCGCTTCTTTCCAGCGGACGTCTCACGCCCAGAAAGTTCGCTTGTCTTTCCTGGAGTGTGCAACGAAGGCGGAGCAACTTCAAGTTCGGACCGTGGCTGTGGCTCTGGAGTCTTGGGCCTCATTGTCAGCGAGGGTGCAGCACTCTCCCGAATATGGACGGAGTAGCTTCCTTCATGTGTGGTCGTAAGAGTGGAAGCAAGTGGACTGGGCAAAGGTGTTTTCTTCGGGGGGGTGTTTTCTGTTATAGGTTCTTGAGGTTGATTTTTCACCAAAGCAAGCTTCGCTTGCAAAGCCTGTACTTTGCGTGTTAGGGACTCCACTTTGTTCGTCAGTTTCTTGTTCGCTTTCAGCGTCCTGCAAGTAACCATGCTCTACTAGATGTATACGACAACAAAACAGCGGACAACTCACTCGAGGATCCGATCATCGTATTCTTCTATCTCCTGGCACTTCGCCCTCAGCAGGTCGTCCATCCCCCGGTTCTTTTCCTCGAGGTCAGCAAAAGCAGAATGCAAATCGGGCCCGGACTGAAGCGAAGCGATCTCACGGCGGAGTGCTGCGACGACTTTTTCGTGTTGAGTAGCTTGCAGGGTGAGATTAAATTCGGCAGCTTTGCCCGCCCTCTCTGATTCGGCGAGGCTCAGCTGCAGCTGCTGTAGGCTTTCCTTCAACAACACACAAGCTTCCTCACTGTGCATGCGTGAGTAGAAACCAATTAGAAAAAAACGCCCTGCTTTACCTTTCCTTTACCTGACTCTCCAGATACCGGGTAAAGGATGTCAGCCGCTGGATCTCCGCTTGGAGGCCTGTAATCTCCTCCTGCAGCGACTGTCGTTCCTCTTGTGATATAGCTGTTTCTGCTTCTGCTCGTGTCAATCGCTGATGCACATCGGCAATGGTTTGACGAAGGTCTTTTTCGAGGTCACTCGCAACAGCACACCGAGCCTCATAAGACCTCAACTCTTCGCGAAGTGTTCCTTCGGTGAGAGCCTGCGCCTCCAGTATGTCCTGAAGTTCCTGGCGTAGTCCATCTAATTCGTGTCTACGATCTTCGAGATTACCGGTGAGGATACTTGTATCGAGTCTATGCTTTGCCTCCATGGCCGATAAACTTTGCTGGTGGTCTGCATCGAGCGTGCGTATATGCTCGTTAGTTTCAGCAAGTTGACATTCGAGTACCTCTTTGGCAGCAACAAACTCTTGGATGACATCATCGTGAAGTTGCTCAAGATCGGCAAAATTTTGTAGCGAGTTCCGCAGTTGGGCCCTAGTGTCTTCAGCTTCCGCTCGAAGGTTGGCGATATCTTCGGCTTGTCCTGCTTGAGCTTGCAAGTCCACCGTCATCGTAGCAATTCGCTCAAGCAGCTCCGCCTCGACTTTGGAGCAGCAGCGTTTGGTTTCCTCGAGCATCTGTTTCATGGTCGCTAGCTCTTGCTCCTTTTCTTGCAGCGCATTCCGCAGGGAGTTCACCTCATCATCATGTTGTGATTTAGCATGAAGGTCTGCAGTCGTTGGGGTCTCGCCTTGCGCCTTGTCTACTGCGTCAGAAATGCCCAATAGTCGCTGGAGTACTTCATGCCTTTCCTTCTCTCCACTGTTGACGAGGCCGACTTTTTGCTCAAAATCCTGGCTGAAGAAAGCTAGTCGCGATTCCAGGAATGTGGTATGTTGACGGTATCTCTGCAGTTGTCGACCGGAGTCCTTGTATGCGCGGTGAATAACAGCTAAGGAAATAATAGCCTGCTGCGTTTGCGCATTTTCTGATATTTCTGTTTCAAGCAACCGCGAACGAGAAACGGCGGCATTCAACTGCTCATTCGAATGCTGATACCGGCAGCGAAAAGAGTCCAGCTCGTGAATAAGGTCCGCATTTTCTGCCTGCACGTCTGCTAGGCGCGCGACAGTCTGCTGGTTCTTGGATGCCAAGTTCTCCGCCATCGAAGACAGCTCTGCACTATGAGCACGCAGCACCTGCTGCAACTGTTGCTGAAGATTTTCTGTTTCCTCCTCGGCTGCTTCCAATCTTTCGAGAGCTTCGTCTCTTGCTTCTCTAGCCTCGGCACAGTCTTCAACCATGGCCTCTTTTTGGGAAGCCAGGAGCTCGAGCTCCGACGCCATCTCCCCGATGCGTTCCTCATGGAGTTTTACGTTACCCTCTAATCGGCGGATGTCGTGTTGATATTCGCTAGTCTGGTTAGTATGGTACACAATACGCGATTCGAGTTCTTGTATACGGTCCCTGAGTGTTTGTACAACCTCGGACGCCGACATCGCTGAGAGTTGCTGAGCATGGAGGGTATTGTAACGATTGTGGGTATCAACCAGTTCGTCTTGTACGCGGGCAAGATCATCCTGCAAGTTTGTGTTCTGAAGGGCGAGGGAATTACGCTCAGATTCGACGTCCTGACAGTTCTTGTTGAGGATAGCGAGACGCTGTTTCGCCAATAGGAAGGTCTGGCGGTCTTCCTCCCTGGTGGCCTCAGATGTCTTGGCACATTCCACCATAGTAGCAATCTGTCCTTCTACAGAAGTCAATTGAAGACGCAAGCGACTGCACTCTTCCTTTGACTCCGAGAGTCCCTTAGTAGCGGCGTCAAGTTGATGGAGAAGAGCATCATATTCATGTGCATCCGTGTCTAATGATTGTTTTTGACCATCAATAACTGTGAGTGCGTCGCGTAGCTGAGAATTAGATGAAGCGAGATCAGCAGCAGTCGAAGACAGACAATCCTTTGAGAGATCTAGGTGGGCCTGCAGGTTGGAAATCACCACACAGAGAGCAGCAGTGCACGAAGACAATCGATTCATCCTCTGCTGCGCGTGCGCGTCGACCGGAAACTTGTCCATCGAGGTGACGTGCGCGCACCTCGTCAATTGTTCCGTCAGGGATGCAATTCGGGTTTGAAAGCCTTCCGTTGTAATGCGGTATTCAACCTCGGAGAATTCGAGTGCTCGCTTAAGTCCATCGCGCTCGTCGCGCAACCGATCAACTGCCTGCAACAAGGCCTGGATATGATCCGCCAGAGCGGTCTCGTTGGGAAACGCTGATATCCCGTCCGGCCGCTGGAACGAGATATGTTCTGCATCAGACGATGCTGGTTTTTCGCAGGCGTCGTGGGTATCGAGCTTGGCAAGGAGATGACTGTTTTGGGCAAATCCGACTTAGAGCGCCAACTACGAGAGGACTGCCTAGACTTACGCATGCTTGGCTTCCAATTCCGTGATTCGACACTCGCGGGACACCAGCAATTCATGACCCTCAAGAATCTCGCGCTGAGAGGCTTCATATTGCTTGATCAACTCTTCCTTCTCGTGGAGTAATTGGCTCTGAAGGTCTTCGCTACGTTGCACCTTTTCAGATTCCGCCTTCAATTGAGCCTGCAGCTTCTGAATCCTAGCCTGACTTGGGTGGGTAGTTTGACGTTCAGTGACCAACCTCTCCAAGGTTGTGATCTTGGCTGCGTCTTCGTCGATCCTCTTCAATAACTCTTCTTCTCTCTCGCCTGCATTATCTGTCTCCTTCAGCGTGTCTAGCTCCTCCTCCTTCCTCTCCAAGGTCGACAAGAGTTCCGCAATGCGTTTCTGGCCGGCTTTATCAGTCGAGATGCGCGCATTCTCCGCCTTCACTAAGTCGTCTTGGGCTTGAGCTAGCTTCTGCTCCAGCAGACGAAGACTCGTTTCTTTGGTATGTAATTGAGCTCTGGTGTCGTTCAGCTCTTGTTCGACAGCCGGAATACGGAAGTTGGAGACCGATGAAGAGCGAGGTCTGCTGCTCTTGTGGGGAATATTCGAAATACGCCTTGCTTCATGTGTTTGTACAATGCGCTCCAACTCACGCACACGAGACTCGAGAGCACGCTTCTCACGTTGGATGACCTGGTGTTCGGCATTGGTTGCTTGAGAATGTAATGAAACCGTGTCAAGTATCGACTCGAGCTCTCTTTTTGCACGCTCTTCAGCTTTGAGCCTGTCCTGAGCAGACTGCAGAGCGAGCTCCGTGTTACGGAGGGACATGCGTTCCGTTTTGAGTTCGGAGGACCGCGTTGAAGCCTCTTGCTCCAGTTGGAGAGCTCGTTCAGCCTCTTTACTCAACTATGAGGATGTCAATGGAACATTGTATGACCGGGTGGGAGACCTTTACCTTATAGACAGTTTCATTGAGTGTCGTCTGCAGCTCCTCGAGTTCTGCTTCGCGTCTCATGAGTTGAGTTCGTAGCCCAGCGCACTCCGTGACTAGGGTATGAGTGGGTGAGTCAAGTCGTGGACAGCGATCGGATGATCTAGCCAACCTCGACTTGCGAGCTTGTCCTTTAATGCCTGCGTTTCCTCTGAGATGTCATTCTTCCCGAGATCTATGAGAGACATGGTTGGCGTTGACCACCAAGATGGACTTGGTTGTGGGCCGAGTGAACTTATGGGACCAAACAATGACATACACACCCGACGCGTTGTGTCACGTGGTCGTGTTCATCTACTTTCTATCCTATCTTATCAGATTCAAAACGTCCGCTGCGACTCCCCAGGACATCTGATACCCTCCCGCGCTGCAACAGAGTATTAGCAACCAACCCTCGACACTGAAAATACGCACATACCCGAATCCATATGCATGCACTACCTGCATGTCTCCTTCTTGTAAGCCTGCTGGGTCCCAAGGTACGAGGTTGTGGGTGCTACTAAGAGGGAGCCTGATGATCTCCGCTTCCACCCGAGGCCCACCTACCCTTCCTGGCCTTAACCCCACCTGATGCCCCAAAATCTTTGTCACGCCACTGTCCTTGAGTGAGGGAGCAAGCACGGCACAGCGCTCAAAGATCCGCTGTGCCACATCCATATGTAGGGAGGTATCCCAGTCTCCGGGCTGATATGTCCCGCCTAAAAGGATGGTATTCGTGTGCTCCAGTCCAGGGCGTGGAATAATGTACGTTGCTTCGCCACCCTGTGTTGAGTGGTCGTCTGTTGATACGTTGCTCAGCAAGCCTGTTGGCTAGTTTTCGAACGCAAGGCGCACCGTTTTCCACAGCCATAAATTCATGTATCTCGGGTGATCTTACCAAAATTGTCTGCCCACGTATCGGATACAACTTGCCATCTTCCACGCCGATGATAGATCTCGAGCCTAGGATGTCACTGTCACCGTCATCATACGACGTCATCTGTGGTGCGTACCCAGGGAGGTTGCATTTACAAGGACACCTGTGGACCCTACTAGCGGCCATAACTCTGCCAAGCTTCTCACTTGCCGTCTCTGAAAGGAAACTCCGCGAGACAACAACTCGGACTTCAGCCAGGGAATGTATTCTTGCGGGTTCACCGATATTGTGTAGTACCCAACGCCGCAGCTGTATGGCTCGGGGATCTCGGATCGATCGAGCGCGCGAAGCTGTGGTGATATTTGAGCACGCGCTTGCGAGACTGAACCCTCGACGACTCGCCTCACGAACTAGTCCACCCCACCACAACTCCGAAGGGTCTCTGGCCTGCGTTGAAAAGATTTTTGATGGCAATTTCTTGGGGCGATTCAGCCTCGATCAGAGTGGACGCGTAAAGCGACAAACCTTTACCAGATAAGTCTGGGTCATGCCCCAGAACTTGTTGCTTGCCCACACGAATCAGTAGATTGATCGCGGCCAATGGTCGACAGGGAGCTCACAAGGAGACGAGTTCCCAGCGGTAGATTCGCTGATCGCCGGCTGCTGCTGGGAAAGGAGACCAGTTTGCGCCCTGAGTCCAGAGAGGCTGGTGAGGATGTGTGACGACCGACTCGGAGAATGACATACGGCAAAAGGGCTAGCCCAGGCTTGGGAGTCCATATCCTCGGGCATATCTCGCGCAACGACAGTCACGGTGAACGAGACATGCGGGTCTGTCACGGCCAAATAAGCCACGGTCAACCCGATGACGCCAGCCCCTAGTACGACCAAGTGCCTTTGAGGACCTGTTTCGGGGCTAGCCATGTTCGCCAACTCTGGTGAAGTGATGGTCGGGCAGCTTGCCGTGCCACGCCTGTGATCCTCACCGAAACTGGATCTGATTTTAGGAGAGGAGATCAAACGTTTGTTCGGCCGATGCCGAGCGTGGCTATCTCTGATTGGCGTTCAGTCCTCGCATCAGCTCTCTCGACCAGATTGGCACCGGTCAATGTGATGCAGGAATACTAGAAACGGTGGTGCAAGCATTCTAACTTCCTCTGCAAGCGGCCAAGCTTGCAATCTGGTTTGCGTGGGTATACCGCACCCTGCCATCTCCAGCGTCCGGGAACGCTTCACCGTGCAACGGATCAAGGCTGCGACCGGACCGAACACTATCAAAGAGGGCGCCCGTGTGCGCGTGCAGCGAATGGCGCGTCCAAGCGTGTCTGCAGGCAATGTCTCATCTGTGCAGATAAGCCACCGCTTCTCGGTAGCCCGTCGCGGGGGCGACTGAGGCGACTATATGCGCGTCATGCAGTGTGACGTCACACCACGCACCTTCCTGTTTTGGTTTATCAGTGCCATTTTGCGGCCGTCCGTGCGTATATATAAACTGAGCTCAGCATCCGATCGTGTTCTTTCCATGCCCGACGACTACTTCCCCCCCACCCCAGCCGCAGCCGACCGCACCGATCCCGCCACGCTCCCCATGACCGCCGCTGCTCCCCCCTCCCGCGTCACCCTCCACCTCGGCCACCTGCCGGACAAGAAGGACATCAAGGCACCCTGGCCGCGAACACCCTCCAGGGTCTGTACACCCCGTTCCCGTAAATTACACACATTGACCCTCTAATCCAGGTCGACCCAAACAATCCCCCGTGGCCCGCCTTTCGCGGCTACCACGAATACTCCTTTGCCCACGCAACCATGGGCGTTCGTCTCCCGACCATCCTGGGAAAGGCTATCGACGATACTTCCCGCACTCTCAACGAACAGTCTTCCGAGGACCGCATCGTAGACCTCGTCCACTGTCTTGAGCGAATGGACATGCTCATGGCAGACTTGAGTGGTAATGCCAAGCTGAGGCCAATCGTTGACGACGGCGAGGCCGATGTCGCCCTTTGGAACAAGGAAATTGCCAAATACTTTCAGGGTTCGCAATCTTACTTTTTCACTTCCGCCTTTTAACAATTCCTTTGTGCAGGCAAGGACTTTATGAACGCCCCCTGGCTTTTCGCGGAGGCTTACAAGTATCGTCGCCTGCACGAGTGCTTCAGCGTGAGTAAGTATTGGAAAGACTACGACGTATTCTACCGCCAAAAAGTATGTCAACACAACTCATCCGACCAACTTCGCTTACCATCTTCTGCAGTGTGACACATTTTCCAGGTCGGCAGAAGCCGTCTTTGAACTCTCCACGCGTTTCGCAGAACCCTTCAAGAATCCGGAAAACATCTCCCATCAAGACAAGACGGAAGCTGAGCGGCTGATGTTCCTTGAACTGACCCAAGGCTCGTGTCTGCGTCTCAAATCACCCCCTTCTAACCCTTGTCTAGTTTGTTTGTGGGGGAATTCCACCGACCTGTCGTTGCTCATCAACATGACGGAAGAGCAGATCAAGTCACTGCAGTCCACCGGTGGCGATCACCTTGCTGCGACGGAAAAGAATATTTTGGGAAATCATCTAAACCAGCTGTGGGATACCTCTAAAGAGCTTCGCGAAAAAACTGGCGGCCGCATCGATTTTGTTTTAGACAATGCCGGATTTGAGTTGTACTGTGATTGTGTTTATGGTACGCGTAGGGACCGTACTGTTTCCTTGACTGCCACTCATTACCAGACCTGTAGCCGACTTCCTTATCCAGAGTGGCCTGGCAAAGCAAGTGAGATTTCATGGCAAGCGGTACCCATGGTTCGTCTCGGACGTCACTCGAAAGGATTGGGAGTGGCTTCTGAACACCATGGTGTACGGACACCTCTTCCCCAAAGCAACTGAGGCTGAAAGGGAGTCGCTAAGGCGTCTCGGCGCCCGTTGGAAGGTCAGGCGATCCACTTGTTCAATGTTCTTGTTATTGAGTGCACTCGCGCAGCAATATGAGAGGGATGGAAAATGGGTGTACGAGCAACACCCATTTTGGTGCACTGGATATACGTACTGGGACCTGCACAGCGAGGCACCAGACCTATTCCTCCACCTTTCGCGATCCGATCTCGTCTTTTTCAAGGGGGACCTAAACCATCGCAAGCTGACGTACGATTGTGCTGCTCCAGCAAGCACACCCTTTGATGTTGCAATCGGGCCGATGGCCAATGCAGCGGGAGCCCCAAAGGTGTGCAGTTTGCGAACCATCAAGAGCGATGTCGTGGTTGGCCTTGGGGACGATGGGGATAGAATCGCAGAAAGACTGGACAAGGACGAACCAGGGTGGAAGATCAGTGGGAAATATGTGAGAAACACGGTGAAGACAACTTTCGGCTTGCTGACAAACGCGTCAGGCTGTGGTTCTACTGTCTGAAGGCCGCCCAGGAGAGAAGGTCCGCTTTGCGTGAAGATATCACCCACGTCGCTGTCGTCGGACCTCGCACGCAGGGATTTCCAGCCACGATGCGCGGTCCCTATAGGCGTCCGTCCGTCGTGCATCAACCCTTGCTCAGTATGTCTATGTGCTATATATATGAAGGATTTTGAACCCACAAGAGATGACGTGCGGCCGGGAGTGACGATAAGGCTCGTGTGGTGTGGTTTGATCCTCGATGTATCGCTATGGTGCCGACCCATGTGCCAGCTCACGCGCAGACCCAATTTGGCTTGAACTGTCACTGCAAGCCGGCCGTGACGCGTGACATGTGACATGTTGGCTTGCCGGGATTCCATCTCCGCTCTAATGTGTGGCAGTGTGCTCGGACAGCTCGGATCCGTTCGAAAAGCCAATTCCCAAATTTAGACCCCGACAATTGACGTCGATCATCTAGCCGGGGTGGAGCAATTCCTACTGTTTTGAACTCGCCTCGCCATCTCTTCCGACCATCAAAGCAGAGCTCACTCGCCGGCTTGTGCTGCCAAGGGCATACTCAGTCGCCATGTCGGTCGCACCATGCGCTTTGATTCGTATGAGAAGCGACTATCCATGGCAGCTGGGACGGAATATGCTCAGGGATCGGTCAATACCACGCTACTGAAATAACAGGCGTCATATGGAGAACGGATGCTGAGTCTTCGGTTGGTCACCATGTGACTGCTTATCAGGCAGGGAACCCACTCTGTTCCCTGCGGAACAACATAAAGCACTACCGAGTGCACCTGGTGAAAGCTTTTCTTCGGCCTTCGATCCCCCCGCAGTCGGCCATGTTTCCTGCTACGTTATTGCTCACCACATTACTTCTCGCTCTTTCTATCGCGGCGACACCACTCCAAGTCCGCTCCCCTCTCGTTAATTTACAACTGGCCAAACGCATCCATGCTAATGGTAGTGGTAGAGGCCTCGTTCAGCATGACCAGGCTCGTGCAGCTGCGATGAAAGAGCGCAGTGCCGAAAGCCAGTACGGCAAGCTGGATCGTCGCGCATCCAGCGTTCCTCTCACCAGCCAAGCTGTCTTGTACGTCGCCGCAGTTGGAGTCGGCAGTCCAGCTACCACCTGTTTGTTTTGCATCATTCTCCGAGTCTTAAGATACCTTATCCGATTGATGTGTTTAGATAATTTGGTCGTCGACACTGGCTCCTCCAACACTTGGGTTGGCGCTGGCACGCCATACAATCAGACAAGCACCAGCGAGAACACTGGTCAGCCCGTGGTAAGCCTGAAAACGTCTCGATCGCACGTACGACACTCCTCTCTTTTCATAGTCAGTCATGTATGGCTCTGGTTCCTTTTCTGGTTAGTTTCGTGGCCTTTTCCGGCAGAGATAGATCTGATTATGCATGCGTAGGAGAAGAGTGGACGGACACCGTCACCCTTGGCTCCAGGCTTGATATCACCAAGCAGTCCATTGGTGTCGCATCAACCTCGACAGGTTTTTCAGGTGTCGATGGCATTCTCGGGTAAGCAGACATGTTCATCTCCAGCACCGTTACTAATCATCTTCAGCATCGGCCCTGAAATTCTGACAAAAGGTACATTGACCGCCGAGCCAGACACGGAGATCCCCACTGTCACTCAAAACCTGGACACCCAGGGAAAGATACCAGAACAGGTCGTCAGTGTTTTCTTTGCGCCGACCACCACCGACAACTCTACCAACGGTCAGCTTACTTTCGGTGGCACTGACCCCACCAAGTACGTCGGTGCTCTCACCTACACGTCAGTCTTTTTTCTTCCTCAGCCAGGTTACCCAATGACATCGTTTCAGTCCTCTGACTACAATCGAGCCTGCCGCAAAGTACTGGGGCATCAACCAGAGCATCGCGTACGGGACCACAACGATCTTGGCAGAAACTGCTGGTATCGTTGACACCGGCACCACTCTGCTGCTCATTGCGTCCGGTGAGCGCGCCGTGCCGACTTGAGCCAACACAGCACTCAACGGTCGGAAATAGACGCCTATTCTGCATACCAGTCGGCCACCGGCGCTGTGTATGATCCGACGACCGGCACGCTCCGGTTCACTCCCGCTCAATACGACAAGCTCCAACACCTGAATTTCTACATCGGCTCTGTAAGTGTCTGTCTGCGCTGCTGGCGTACCGATCGAACGACGACTTACGCCTGTTTTTCGAGGTCACGTACGCGTTGACTCCCAACGCTCAAATCTGGCCACGATCGCTCAATACTTACATTGGCGGTACTTCCGGCGCGATTTACGGGATCGTTGGCGACCTTGGTTCACCATCCGGAGAGGGTCTTGACTTTATCAATGGCCAGGCCTTCCTCGAGCGCTTCTACAGTGTCTTTGACACCACGAACTCCCGTGTTGGATTCGCAAAGACGGCTTACACGGACGCCACCACCAACTGAATTGGACCTTTTATTTTATTTCCACAGTTGTCGGATTTGCTTTTTACTTGTGTGCGTGTGTGTGTTGCGGATTATTGATACCCCGAGACGTGATTTCGCAAGGTTATCCAGCGTGACAAACGGGTACTATGGGGAGGGATAAGCTTCCTGAAGTGCATGTGATCGGAAGACCGGATCTTGTGAGAGCATCTTGATGACGACGCAGGCGCGGAATAGGATACACGGATCTAAATGTTACGGACGGATACACTTGGTAGCTAAGTACTGAAAGCTGAGAGGGTAATGCAGAGAGCTGGACGGATGGAGCATGGGGAAGAGTCCAAACATAGTACAGGAGGGAACAACGTTCTTGTCAATCTATGTCCTCGATCCATTGCCCGGGAAAGGGCGGTGTACTGTGAGAGACAGCCTCTGAAGGAGTATTGCGACTATTTCTTCCGAGATTGCGTTGCGAGCGCGCTGAATAGGTGTCACCGCTACCGCTCGAAGACCCCCCACCACCACCGAAAAGGGCATGAAAGAAGTTGCCAGCGCTGCCTCTGTCCGAGTTCCCGGACGGGTGCGAACGTGATCCTGACGAGGGGCTTGTGGGGTTGGGGCTCGAGCTCCCTCCAGAAGGCCCGCCAGGAGAATGTTGTTGCGGTTGAGCGATGAGGGCGAACCTGTCGCATAGTGATACATGACCGACCGAGAACGAGCGGGAACGAGACGAACCTGCAAACAGGGCACGTGCCACTCGATTTGAGCCAGGGGAGAATGCAGCCTTCATGGAATGGGTGCTTGCAGGGAAGCGAGACGACGACGAGCTCATCCGGGTCTTCTGGGTCCAGCTTGAAGGATTCTTTACAGACTGCACAATCTCGCTCCAACAGGGGGGCTGCGTGACGAGTCAGGAAGAGAGAAGGCGGAAGGGACAGGGCGACACGGACAGCCTTCGACGAGCACCTCTCTTGGCAGATTGGAGACGATGTCCTCTGTTGCGGGTACTGGCCGTCCTGCGGTGGAATTCTCGGCAAGCTGGGTCAATATCTGGTCAAGCGCTGTGGGATTGTCAGACGGGGGACGATAAGCGATCGATGCGAGCACGGGCCTTCCTGATTGAATACGTAATCGCCCCATCGCGCCGAGGGTGGCATACCGAGCAGGTCGGCAAAGGGATCGCCATGGGTATGAGGCTCGCGGCCAAACAGGGCGAGGAGGTACTGGGCCATCAAAGGGCCGGTGATGTCGCCGTGAGCGCGGTTGTTTGTGCTCTCTGCCTCGCGACGGAGAAACCTGGAGTGAATGTCACGCTGGGAGAGGGAGCAAGGGTGAGAGAGGACACACTCGAACATGGTGGGGACGGTGCGATCCTGAGGGGGAGGGGAGCGCCTGAGCGTGTTAGGGCCCCCGAGGATGAATGTTCTGGTGCTTCCGCCGCCGGGGCCACTGTGGAATTCGAAGCGAAAGCCTGTGCTGGCCTGTGGGAGATGGTGACCGGGGGGGAGAGGGAAGGGGGAGCAAGTGCGTACGGAGGGACTGTCCTGTGACCGCTGTGTAGGCGGAGAGCGGGAGCGATGGGCGGGCGGATCGGGATCGGTGGAAGACCATGGGCCTGAAAGAAGGGGATGAGGAGGGAGGTGATGCGGGAGGCGGGAGACGGGACCGGAGCGGAGGAGGCCCTCGAACGGGCCGGGCAGAGAATTCGGGGCGTTGGACGTGTCGGGGGCGCGATGCTGGAAATCGCGAGGGTCGTCGGCCGGATTCTCGAGCTGGGGCAGAGGTGAGCGAGATGGATGGGCGGGAGCGGGGCAGACCTTTTCCACGAAGGAGCCGCGACAGGAGGCGCAGATGGGATGGGGGGTCTGGGGTGGGTGAGTGCGAGGAAGCGGTGGGGGGAGGGCGCTGACCATGAGCGGTCGCATCTCTGCGTGGCACTTGGGCGCGGTGAGCGGGATGGTGTCGGATGGGGGAGCGACGGACCTGGTGGCAGAACCAGAGCGGCTCTCTGGCGGACATGCTGGCGATGGGCGGGGGCGAGGGAGTGGGCTGGTCTGGCCTGGCCCGGCAAGTCCCGGTGCGCCTCGCTCGATGGCCGTGCTCGCGCTGCCCCCCGTCGGCCTCCTCCGCCCCGCGACCGTCTCGACCGAGTCCCTCGCGACGTCGTCCACGCGCCCTGTCGCCGCCCCGACGTCCTCGTCCGTGGGCCGCTGGACGCCCCCCCCCAGCGCACCCGCATCCACACCCACCAGGCCTGCCCTCGCCCCGACAGCGTCCGTCCCGCTCGCGTCCGCGGAAAGCCACGGCAACACATGGCAGACCATCGCCATCGTCCTCATCGCCGTCCTCTTCGTCGCCGCCGCCATCACCTGCGCCGTGTTCTGTGACCGTCTCTGGAGCCGCCTCAAGGACCTCGTCTGCTGTGTCTCCCGCCCTCCCCTCTCAGAGCAGTTCATCCCGGACCACGACGGCAGGTCCCTCTCTCGGTCTGCCGACCTCGACCGCAACAAGGGTGCTCTCCGTGAGGGGTACACGACTCGAGAACTGCCGTGGAATACCAACACCGACTACTGGAGCCGCCGCCAGCGGACGGGCGAGCCTCCTACAGCCTAGACCCTCCCTTCCGCCAACCCTCGCCCACGGTCGGCTGGCCGACCTCCCTGCCTGGGATGTTCCGCAGGGTACTTTTTCTCCAAGTAGTTAGAGACGAATAGTCCCGCCGCGCCGACGGTGCACACCGCCATAGACACATACAGGCGTGTCCTCGCCGGGAGCACTGTCGGACGCGTGAGCACGATGTGAACGCTTGTGTTGTACACTCGACGTTGCCTTTGTATGACGCCCACAAGGATCGGTTGCGAGCGCGCGACGACATGAGTGAGGACGAGAAACGGTGCCCATATCCAGCGCAGCCCGCATCTCAGCAAAGCCGCACCATGTTCACCGGCCTGGCGAGTCTGGTCCCCGCCCCGCGCTGCCCGTCGTGCTCAGCGTCCTCTAGATCGAGCATCTTGGCACCATCGCCGCCGTCGAGCGCGACCAGGGCGGCTGCACCCTCACAATATCGCACTCGGCCCCCATCCTGGGCGACTGCCACGTCGGGGACTCGATCGCAGTCAACGGTGCGTGTCTGACCGTCACCGAGTTCGACAAGGAGCAGCGCGGGGGCTACTTCAAAGTCTGGCTGGCCAACGAAACCCTCGCCAGAACCGATCTCGGTGCGCACGCACGCTGCCGTCCCCACCGCGCCCCGCCCTGACACGCCCCTTGCCCAGGCGACCGCACCGCCGGCGAGCGTGTCAACCTCGAGCGTGCCGTCCTCGCGCACGTCAGGCTCGGCGGCCACCTTGTCCAGGTGCGGGCGTGGGCAACACCCCCAGCACAGTCCTGATGGGTTGTGGACAGGCTCATGTCGACACCACCGCGACCCTCATCCGGCGCGAGCATGATGGCGACTCCCTGCGGCTGTGGTTCCAGCTGCCGGAGCCCACCGCCGAGCGCCCCTCGCTCTTGCCATACCTCATTCCAAAGGGCTACATCGCCATCGACGGCGCGTCCCTTACCCTGACCGAGGTCCACGATTCCGTGCGGACCTTTGGGATCATGCTCATCCAGCACACCCAAGAAAACATCACGCTCGGAAAAAAGGCCGTGGGTGCGCGGGTCAACATCGAGGTGGACATGGTGGGCAAGTATGTCGAGAAGAGTGTCATCGCTGCGCTGGGCGGGGGAGGCGAGGATGGGATACGCCGGCTGGTGGAACGAATAGTGTCGCGACAGAGCTAGTGTGTGTCGTTGGTACATTCTTGGCGAACGCGGCTCTGGTCCCGGTTGACCTCCGCCTTGATGTCTCCCATGGACGTCCGTCCGCGAAAAGTGAGTTCGCCCAGCCGCCCGTGCGCTGCCCCGTGTCGACCTCGAGATGCAGCTCACCGCGAGGGTCGACCTTGTCCCAGCAAGCCGCAGACCCTCTCCAAGATCCCGCCCAGCCTCTCCCGCAAAGAACTCCCCCTCGTCCTCCCCCTCCCCGTCCTCCTTCCGTCCGAGAGCCAAGCCGAGCCCTGACACGACCGTCAGTCCTCTCTACGCCTTCCAGACCACCAATGCCCCTCCAGCTCGCTCCAGACCGGGCTCCCCCTTCAAGCCTTCCCGAGCGCTGCCGAACGGGTCCGAACCAGGCAGCGCACCCATCGCCCGCGTCACCGCCAGACCCACCTCACGCTCTGGGATGAGCCCAGCCCAACCGAGCCCGAGCAGCCTTGAGTCCCGCCAGCGTGCGCTCACCGCAGCGTCTCCCAAGCTCAGACTGCCCCATCCCGAAGACAGACCACGAAGCGGGAGCGTGATTGCACTGCACCGTGCGCTCTCCGTCTCGGACATCAGCTCGTCCGCGTCCCCACCGCTGCCTCCACTACCGCCGTCGGTCCAGTCCCCGTTGGTGGACACGGGGCGCACGAATACCCCCCCAGCACCCGCCCCAATCAAGATCAAATCAAAACTCACCGGTCTCGCCAAGACCGCGTCAACGAGTCCGAGCGACACGGCCTCTCGGTCACTCTCACCACCCTACGCGACCACGCGTCCGATACAAGCCCGTGCGAGGTCGCCCTCGATAACGTCCAGCTTTTCGCTCCACGATCCATCCCCGCCCGTGTTTTACCCCATCACCACCGCCTCGCCTGCCGCCAACCCGTACCGGTATGCGCAGTCGCGTGCACGGTCGCCCGCGCGCTCACACCCGTCCCCGTCTCTCTCGAGCGAACCTCATCCCGCCCGAAAGCCGATCCTCGTGCCCAAAGCAGATCCTGCCTCGGTTCCCCTGCCCCCACATTCACCTCCCATGTCTGCCCTCTCGCTCTCGTCGAGATCCTCGGTCTCGAGAGCATCCTTGCCTCCGACCACCGACCAAACGAACGGCAGCCGAGCCACATCCCACACCAAGCACGACAGCCAGTCCACCCCGTTCATGTCGCAGGCAGAAATAAGAGCCCAGACGAAGCGGGATCGTAGCCGTTCGACGGAGAGGAGTCCTCGCGATCTCGCCCGCCGTGGCGACAGCGACGCCGAGTCGGACGGATCCGAGCGACAACTCAGGGCCGAGGCAAAGACCAACCGCAAGGTTTGTCGCGCGCAAGTCTTCTTCGTTCGAGACGACTGAGCGACGCTTACCGCAGATTGCGGACCTGGAGATCACAAATCGCTCCCTCCTGGCGATCAACGCATCTCTGGAAACGACCAAGAATCGGCAGGCGAAAGAGATCCGGGATTTGCGTCGGAAACTGAGGGAATCGAGGCTCATTCTCCCCCCGCGGACATACAAGGCTGTCCAGTCTGCGATGGAGGACGAACGTGATAGAAACGACGAGGACGACGATGGCGACGAGGACGACAGCGACGTGGAAGAGGCGTCAGACGAAACGTTCCAGCGAGTCAGGAGTCTGATTGACGGCCTCATAGAGTCCGGCAAGAGGGCCCTCGAAACTCGACCAGAAGATTTTCGGGCGAGTTTAGCTACCAAGGTTCTGAATGCCGACGAGCTGCGCTCGTGGCGAGATTCCGGACAACACCCTTTGTTGAGAAATAATTATATGGACAATCAAGACGCAGACGACAAGACGATACAAGGACTGTTATCCCCTTCGCTCGTCGCTACCCCAGACAGTGATACCTCATCCTCGGCAGAAAGCGACGGGGAATTAGCATCTTCAGCATTGCCTCCAATCACCATCACACACTCTTTATGACCAGCATCCTTACTACTTAGCATATTACCTAGACTGAGTTTACCCCATTGTGATTGGAACATCTTAGGCTCTTACGCAAGTATCACGAGTATTCTCTTACCCAACTAAATAAGTCCACGCAACGTCCTGTATCGGGTCTGGAAACTCATAGACAGACATCTATGCTGGTTGATCCGCTAATCATCGTTCATCCGTTGCGCCCGCTTAGCGAGCTGTGGTTGTACTCGTGAGCAATACTAACATCGACGGCGATATCCCGACACTCACCGCCGCAGCCAAGTCCATCTGTCCAGACAGTGGGGCCGACTTGGCGACGTTTGCTTTCTGTGCAATTGCATTGCCAGCGAGGGGTCTAGGGGCCGCAGGAATCGGGGGTTTGCCCGGAGGCTTGACAGCACCAGGTTTCGCGGCAACTGGCGGTGGTGCTACCTTGGGCTTCGCGGCAACCGGCGGCGGCGGCCTCGCCCCAAGTGAGCTTGACGGGCGGGAATTCGCGGGTGTAACATCTGTCGACTCACTCGCCAAACCTGCCGACTTCTTCCAAGGGGTAGCAGAGCCATTCGAGGGCACAACGCCTGGGAAAACTGCAACAGGTTTAGCAGACGCATCCGCCACCACGGACGACACCGTCACGGCCACCTTGGGCGCAGCGGGTGGAGAAGACACAGCAGGGGCCGACGGTGGAAGTCTGTGAGCTGGTGGCGGAGGTGCAGCAGGTGGTGCTCGCGGCTTCTTGGGCACCAGCTCAAGATAGTTATTGGGAGCCCATCCCTCTTCGCCGTCCTTCTTGACCAACCACCAACCGTTGTCGTCCTTCTCCACAACTTCCACGACGTCATCCTTCTGCAACGACATCTCTCCCTCCTGTCCTTGGAAAGCGAACTTGGCTCGGTACAATTCAATGTCCGGTTCCTCGGGCGGTGGCGGAGCGGTAATCTTTACTGGCGGTGGCGGCGGCGGAGCAGGAGTAGGCCTCCCGGCAGTAGAAGCCAGCTTTCCAGGCAATGGCTGAGCAGCAGGCTGAGGTTTAGACAGGTTCCTTGGCTTCTGCATTATGTGTTACAAGGGACCGTTTTGAGATAACTACGACTTACATTGGACGGGCCGCCAGCGCGCAGGAGCTTCCCTTGTGTAATCGGCCTGGCAACACCCTGCTTTCTCTTGGCACGTGGACGCGACACACTGGTAGGAGGCTCGCCGGATGGAACGTGGACAGTGTGGCTCTTATACACGTCATCTCTCGGAACCTTCTCGTCTTTGATGAACTGAATCTGTGTTCTCTTATCCTTCTTCTTGGCGTATTCGATCCTGCTCCTTTGTGAACATGCGGCCAGTCACATATGAAAATCATACTCACGTTGGACCAATAACGAGATTAATCGAGGCCTGCGTTAGCTGGAGGAGGTTGGCGACAAGCTCGGTCTTGAAGTAACAATGGAGTACGGGATCCCCTTCTTCTGATACATTGCAATGAAAAACCTAGCGAACGTGACGCCAAAGTAACGAAAAAAAGCTGATAAGCAATAGGACATACTCACGAACCAGTCATCTCGTAGGTTCGACATTGAGATACTCTTGATGGTAATGAGGGGTATCTTGCGCTCGAGCGAGGTATATATTTGTCTGTTGTTCTCTGTCGTCACTGCAATGTGCACAGCTTTGCTGGTCTGGCACCATGTCAATTCGAGTCAACCGATTAGATCGCACTTTGCGCATACCACAATCAAGAAGCGAGGACTTGGTTTACTACTCGTAAATCTCTTCGAGACTAGTAACTGTGCTTTTGCGCTGAATGTCACTTGGTCGACTACGCAAACCTCAGATGCATAGCTCGCCAATGAATCTAACGACTGACCTCCAAGCCCACACGCGTTTCGCAATTCTGTACCGAGAGCATTCTTGCCATTGATGTCAAGATAATCACCCATGAATCGCCGATAGCTGAGGAGACTAAAGCGTCGGCGCTCTTTTCTCCCCGCAAGGATTTGGTGCCCATAATCCCTGACTTTGGCGTACTCAATACTCTCCTTGTTGTTTCTCCAGAATCGCTGGATACGTCTGGCACACTCGTTCTTGTACCGCCAGTAATTCCTCCAAGCCCGTTGGATGCGGGCAGCCATGTTATGCCAGTAACGGTCGCGCATCGTTTCCAGCGCAAAGAGCTAAGTTGACCTCAACAAGTACTCTGAGGGCGACGCGGTAGGAACCCACTGTCTCTGGATTCTTGATAAACGCTTTCGTAACACCCATCTGCCATTCGTCCTTGGCGATCCCAGTGTCTTTGAGAATCTGTTCACACCCAGACTTGGCGTCACCTTGCCAGGTATATTCACCAGCGTAAGAGGTCGATGGGGATAGGAGGTAGAATCGCTCAACCATCTTTTCGAAGGTGTTCCGGTAAGCAAAACCTGCCCGACGAACGCGGATATTTTCTTGAAGTCCGAGGTATTTGATTTGATGAAGAATTGCCTTGGTATCATATTCGGTTGAGCTGCGATTCTGGTTGGGCTTAATTGTCCGGATGTATGACGGTTGCGCTCTCATCAGATTGTCAACAAGCGCACCAGCTGAGGCCTGGAGAACATCATATTCCTGTCCCACAACTTAACAATGCGGGACACTTTACCTTGATCCTGTCGCCGGCCGTTGGGGGCCGTTTCTTGCTGTTCGGATCCGGTCTATCTGGGAATAGCGTCTGCAGGAAATGATTGCCACTGCTACC
The DNA here is from genome assembly GCA_038090195.1 of Boletellus deceptivus. NCBI lineage: Eukaryota > Fungi > Basidiomycota > Agaricomycetes > Boletales > Boletaceae > Boletellus > Boletellus deceptivus. Next base: position 86,333 of record JBBPMG010000028.1, read on the forward strand.
TATGAGATCGAAGAGATCTTTGACCAACGCGTCTTTGTTCTTGTCTGTCATTCCTGAGATATTGTACATCACGTCTCCAGCATAATGCTTCACCAGGAACTGTGCTCCGCGGGCTTCAAAGTGCGGATTAGAAGACAGCATAGCAGTACGTTGCACAAAGCTGTTATCAGCAGCAGTAGGGTCCGCGTGAGCAGTAGCACAAGCGTCATTGAGCGCTGCGAAAATGCCTGGGGGTTTGCGTTCCTCGATGAGATCACAGACAATTTTGTTGTTGAAGTAGTTGATAGGCGTCCATTTGATTTGCTCCCTGACATATTCTTCTTGTTCGGTCTTGAGCGTCAACTCGATAAAGATCTGCTGGAGTTTTTCGTTGACGTAGTTGATGCACAGTTGTTCAAATGAGTTGTCCTTTGAATGGGAAGTCACATGGCACCTATTACGACGACTATCTGCGGTGATCGACATACCTCAAAGATCTCAAAGCCAAAGATGTCCTACCAAATAGTCGGAGGAATCCTTCAATGAGAACCAAATACAACACACCAAAATGCCGATGACCTGTGTGGTGGCACTTCTCGGTTTCATTGAGACATTAATTCTCGATACTATCCACTCGAATAGATTGTTGTAAATCGCCTTTGCAAGGGCATCCCGGACTGACGTGGCCTGGGATGGATTCAGGGGAACATCATAAATCGAACCTCTGCGCCCGCCCCGTTGCGTCTCGACGACCTTGGTGGTAAGAACCTTTTGAACTGTGGCAGAGTCCACCTCCATAAGATAGGCAACGAAATCCGTCACGTTCTGGTCAGCAATACCAGAGTTTCCGTCATCCAATTCCTGAAACTGGACGTTTCCTAGCCAAAGGATAATGGCGAGCATTCGGAATATTTCGGATTGCTCCTGCTCGCTCAGTCCAATGACTCGCATAGCATTCTGTGGCGGCGACAAGACGTCGGCAGCAGGTCGGACGACAAATATAGGAAGGACTCACGAGCGTATCCGAATAGTCTTCGACGTCATTTATGCCTTGCACCTCAAGGCAATTACTCGTGCTTGTGTACGCATAAGACTCGGGTCCCTGAAGGCCAAACTGTTCTGGATGTCCGGTGAGTGTTGTTCAGACGATTCCGTGATGCATACCTCGTTGTTCATCGGATGCAGCTTTGGTAAACTGGTAAAAGATATGGAAGTTCCGTTCGTTCTCTACCTGACCGACGATACGCCCTTTCTCCAGCAGATAATTAGTTATTTGTGCACCGACAGGTTCTCCACGACTGTTGAACATGATCTCTAAATATTTTCCCTGACGGGCGAGATGAGCATAAAGGACGCAGGCTGGTCGGAAGGACACCGCACATGCCGACTTGAATTATTGTTGCGAAGGGTTTTGGCACACCCGAAGCTCTCCAATAACGGGTTAGTAGCTAACACCATGTCTTTGATTTCCTGGATATTATTGTCCTGACCACCGGATACGGCAGCGATGTACTGCATGATACGCTTCGCGGCCTCGGTCTTGCCGGCACCTGATTCGCCTGAAATGATGACGCATTGGTTCTCGTGATAGGCGTTCATGTTATAATATGCAGATTCCGCGATTCCGAACACGTGCGGTGGAACCTCTAGTCGGTTCTTGCCTTTGTACTTGTGCAGCGTTTCGTCGGTGTAGATGCCGAGATCTGATAAAGGCGGGAGACGGTGGGCAAGAGGGGAGCGCGGTAAACAGAGCAATACCTCTGAAGGGATTCACGGAGATGAGGACGCCGCCGATGTAGGTGTAGATCTCGCCGTTCGTCCAACGCTTCTGGAGGTTGTCGTTGATGCTTTCGTTGCTGATTGTCGTGAGGAGGGTCATGTCTGACACGCCAACCTGCTTCTTTTTGAAGCCCTCCTTCCAGTCGGCCTGATTGGACACGCTGAGCTGCTGGGAAGCGTGGATGGGGGCTCCGGACGAACCTTTGCAACTTTGGCTGGGCCGGTCTTGGGCGTCGCCGCCTTCTTCGCTGCCTTCTTGGATATAGCCTGCGGGGGGCGACGGTCAGCATCGGACTGGCGACGGCGGCGTCGGGATCGCGCACCATGGTGGGACGACGGTGGAGAGGGCGTACCCCGAAACCGCTGGGGCTGGGGGGTGCTGTCGGGGTCCGGCTGCGGCTGCGGCTTGCCAGGTGGAACGCCCGCTTGCTTGCCGGCCTACATCGAGCTGCCATCATGGTCAAAGGGTCCGACGTCGTCCTCATCTTCGCAAGTACACGCAGCCCGTGCGCACGCCCGCCGCTCATCCTGCCCAGGTTGCCATCCTCTTCCCTCCTGCGGCCGCCGCATTCATCACTGGGTGCAGCTGCGACCTGCTCATCAACATCTGCCTGACAATGTGAGCACCAGTGCTCTCCGCTGACTCCACGCTCACGAGCACGTCCAGTCTTGGCTACTTCCCTGGCCACATCGTGAGTCGTGTCGCCAGCCCGGGGACATGCCAGCCTGACGTCCTCCTAGCATGCATTCTGGCTCATCTACAAGAAGATGCAAGCGGAAGAACGTTATGGCCAAGGCGGATTCATATGTGAGCGAGCCCTCGTCCCAACACCCTCCCTGGTTGACAATTCCCCGTAGACACCGGCAATGGCCAATATCAACCGCTCAACGACCAACCGTACGCTCGTGCGCCCGACTACGGCACTGTCCATCAAGCCTGACGGACCAGGCAATGGCTTGTTCGTGTAGCATGCAACTGTATTCATCCGCATTTTGGTATTCTAAACCAACTTTGTGACCATCATCATGCGCTCGAAATCGACCAGGTTTACGGACTCGTCTGGCGAGGTGGAGAACGCCTCTAGCATCTCCACCATCTGTGGGCCGCGTGTGTTCAAGACGGGTGGCCGTCGAGTGTAGCACACGCACCTCGTCCGCCTTGAGGTTTTCTTTGAGCAAACCGGCCACACGAGTGATGTCCCTAATCGTGAGCCGTTGCCGGTCCAGCTCGCTGTCTGGAACATGAGGAAAGAATCGACCAAAGTCTTGCCGGCACTGGGCCTTCTGGGACTCGCTCAGCTGCGTTGGGCTCTTCGCCTCCGCCGCGCGCTTTCGACCGACGTTGTGCGCCCTCCCGGGCCCAGGCCTTCTGGTCGTCCGGCCTTGCTCCTCATCCTCGTCGTCCGAGTCTTCTGGGTCGCAGGACAGCTCCTCTGTTTGATATTCGTCGCTGTCTGGGCTGCTGTCAACACCCATCTCGACATCTCCGTCCACGTCTTCGTCGTCGTCGTTCCCGCCATCGTGCCCGCCTTCGAGCAGCGCAGCACATATCGCTCTCCAATCCCGCCTGCTAACCCCGTCGCTGCATGCATCTTGTGCTCCCCAGCCTGTCGCGGCGTTCTCGAACACCCCCATGAGATCATCGTCAGGACACACGTCCAGGAGGCTTAGAGCGCGGGGGATCTCTGACAAGGGAATGTTGGAGAGGACGGTGTTTGCGGAACCGTCCTCGACGATGAACCCGCCCGGCTGAGCTCCCGGGTCTTCTGGGACGAACCCCCCGGGCGAGAGCGCAGAGCTTGTCTGCTGCCATTGCGACACCGTACGGTCGAAAGCACCGTCTATGCGGCGCCTGAGTCGAGTCGGGAGGGCCACGAATGACGGGTCCTCTTTGCTGTCTGCGGACGACATGGCACAGGTTCCATAACTAGCTGCCTACGAGCTTCCTCCTGACCTCTTCGGCCGGTCCAAGCACCGCTTGCGCAAACAACCCCAGTTCCCCCCTCAGCAGCTTCTCAATCACGACGAGTAATCCCGCTTCCTTGGCCTCCTCCCCGAGCGCATCCCGATGTGATGAGCTCGCAAGACTCGACACGAGGTTCTGAATGCAAACAACACCCCGGTGCACAAGCCCCGGGTCACCGACTGCTACGCCAGAGTCCTCTCCTTCCGAATTCCCCGCACGGGGGTCAATGAGCTGTGCCAGCACAAGAAACGCCCGGTGGCGTTCTCTTTGAAGCGCAAACACTGCCTCGCACGCCGTTTGCATGCTCGTCAGCATCGCCAAAGCCCCTGACGCTGCGAGGCGCGTGGGCAAATCTTCTACGTCTGACATGGCAATCAGGACATGAATCTTTGACTTGGAGGGCGTCGCCTGCGATGTCTCGTCATTCACCCCAGCGTATTTCTCAAAGACCTGCTCTGACCCCGCAACCAGGTTGCAGATCAGCTCAGTCGCAGCTCTGCGCGTGAGTGTGTGATCCTCCAACATTAAAAGCTCCACCCTGCCAAGGACGTGGGAGGTGTTTGCGATACGACTCGCAAGAGTCGGACTGTGTGACGCCAGGTTCGTGAGGGCCATCATCGCCTCAAACTGCTGGAGCATGCTTGCGGATGGATGAAGAAGCAGCTGTGACAAGGGACGGATCGCATCGAGTACGTTACCCTCGTTGGGACCGAAAACCTGCATCGGTGATGCGGTAATGGAAAGCTTGGCAAGTGCCTGGATCGCTGGAAGGGCTTCTAGGGGAACTGGATCTCCAGACGATGTCGCAGATCGAATGATGCGCATCAACGTCTTAGAGCCTCCACCCCTCAAAATCTCCCCCCTGTTTTCCTTGTTCTCCGTGAAACTCAGCATTACCTGACCGACCGATGACCGAATTCCTTGACTCTCCAAGCCAGATGCCGCGGCTAGAACGTCCAATGCCCCGCAATCGATAGCGCTACGGCACCGAACCTGGACTTCGCGCTCGGATTCCAAAGGGTCCGGCTTTTCTTCAGCGCACTGTCTACCCGTCTTCTGTTTGTTCTCGGCCATTCCTCGCAGTCTCGCCATCTGTTGTTGCTCTTGACTTAGCCGTGGCCTGTACGCACAAAGGTTGGCGATGATCACGACGACGCCGTAAACGAGTATGGAAACGCTCGTCGCGTCTGCCACGGTCTTGCGTGTTGGGACAAAAGTGAAGAGCCGCTTCAGGACTGCATGGCTCGCCAGATTCTTCTTCACCGACGAATTGATGCTGAGATGTGCCAGTCCTTCTACGACGTCGTGAAGACAAGCATGGATGTCTTTGCTGTTCGTGATCATGTCGCTCAACTGGGCTGCACGGGGAACGTCTTCTTGTACCGTAGCTGTGATGGTGGTTGCGACTCCAGCTGCCCCATCACCGGAGGATCCATGGGATAATTTGATGAGCGCGAGGATCGCCGCTGCGCGTAGCACGTCGCTGGTGGTCTGAGAGGACTGTGTCCGGAGCCAGGTGATAGACTCTTCTGAGAGGAGTTGCCGACACGCTTTGTGACTGCTAGCTTGCGCATACAGACGAGCAAGCGATACGGACAAGGACGTGGTCGTTTCGAGCGTCGCGAGGAGCTCGACGAAGCCATCCTCGGTAAAGATCTGTGAGGCGGATTGCCAGTCGACCTGGAAGAGTGCACAGTGGAACGTGACGGCGGCAAGCAAAGCGTCCTCTCGAGACTGCGACAGCTCGCTTGCGATGAGAGGCTGGAATATACGCGACAGGGCGAGCGTCCCTTGGTCTGGCTCGTCCTCGCCAGCCTGCCTTTGCTCCGAAGGCTTGGATGCCCGAACGCCCTGACAGAATGCGGAAAGGATGAGATACGCTTTCGAGCGCAAAGAGGGCGGTTGAGAGGGAACGAATGCAGTGACGATGGACGACAATTCGTCTGGCAACAGCGAGGACGGATCCTTGGACTTGACGAGCAGCGCATCCATATCTGTCGTGCGTGTTCCGTTTGACCGCGTCGAGTGCTTGTTCCGCTCTACCTACTCCCGTTGGATATGCACACTGGCGAAAGTACTTCAGCGTCTACCAACCGCGCCGGCAACGGTACAATCGATTCCGAGCATACAATCTTGTTCAAGCTGCCAAACGGCAACGTGCGTGGTATCAAGATCGAGAAGGACTCGTAAGTCGACATTTTGATCATCTTGGCTGCAATCAGACGCTCCTTCAAGGATCGTGTCGCTCGGAAGAGTGGGCTCGTTCCCTGCCAATGAGCTGATCGGTCAACCGTATGGGTTTTCCTACGAAATACACGACAAGAGGCTCAAGCGTTTGCCTCCTCGGACGATGGACGAAATTGGTCGGCAGGCTGACGTCCACCGCTCTGGTCACCCTGCTAAACCATCCACTTACAGAGGAAACGGACGCAACGAACGAGTTGATCAATGATGGAGAGTTTGTTCAACCACTCACACTGGAAGAAATCGAGGCACTCAAAAAATCTGGCGTCCATGCTTCAGTATGGCCACGTTGCGCATCCATGCCCGGTCACTGTGTGCAAACCTGATACCCCAGGAGATCATCAAGGCTCAAATCGAGCAGCACGCGAATTATTCTCTGAAGACAGAGTACAGTAAAGACAAGTACAGAAAGCGCAAGGAGGCAAAGTAAGTGGCTCAAACCAGAGTGGTGAGCACAGATGACGACGCATCTCGTAGGTATTCAAAAAGTTTCGAGACAATTGAACCTACAGTGTACAACATTTGCGAATACTGGTTCAAAAAAGATCAGAACAGGATACGAGACATTCGTCCTGATACACTCTCGCAGATGTTGAACTTGGCCAACGTGCGCCCAGGTAGACGTTACATTGTGGTCGACGACGCTTCTGGCTTGTTGGTTTCATCTGTTCTCGATAGAGTAGGGCGTGAGTGTCGGTTGTTACGTTATATGCGACTCGTCAACTTTTTGTTCCAGGTGAAGGACGAATCATTTCGATAAACGATGCTGACTCGCCGCCTGCATATCCTGTCCTGGCCCTGATGAATTGTGAGGAGGAGCTTCTGAAATCAGTCTTGTCGTCCTTGAATTGGGCCACGGCTCAACAAGATTACACACCCGGTAAATATCGCATGTCCGTGATTGTCGCAGGTTATCATTATACTTGCACAGTACTGGCTCCCCTTGAGCCCCCATCGGGGCGGTTACGCTCAGAGCGCCAGCGCCAGCGCCTCGACAAGCGAAGAACTACCTCGGATACGTTGATGAACACACGGCAAGAACTATTTTCGGGAGAATTTGACGGGCTTCTGGTCGCTAGTGACTACGATCCGTTTGAGATTGTGGAAATGCTGTCGCCATATCTAGCTGGATCTGCTTCAATCGTTGTCCAGCATATGTTCCTCCAGGTATTCTGCCGTCTCTAGCTCCTACACCCACTCATCGCGACGCAGCCTCTAGCAGACCTGCAAGCAAAGATGCGACTTATTCCTGGTTTCCTTGCGCCATCAATTACGGAGTCGTGGCTACGTCGCTATCAAGTTTTTCCTGGCCGGACACACCCGATGATGAATGCGTCTGGCTCGGGGGGGTTCCTCCTTCACGCTATCAAAGTGTATGCCTCTTCAGCCACTCCTCTGGCCTCTGGCTGACATAACACTTTGCTATGTTAGGTATGTCCCAAATCCGACAGCAAAAAAAGACTCCAAGTCACTGTCGGAACTCCATTCTCCCATGATAGTGGACTCAACGGAGTGTGATGATGTTTCGACTAACAAATAGGATTGACATCACAGAAGGCAAGTATTCTTCTGACGATCCGACTCCTTAATACGACACAGGTTGGAGCTCGGGGAAAATAACTGCAATAATCTGCTCGTGTTCCATCAGCCAGCGAGGAGTGTTTGGGCCGATTTCGACCCACCTCGTCAACAATAGTGTAGGCGATATGTTGGTTTAAACGCCGATTTTGGAGTACGGCGAATATACGTCGGGCCCCGCGGCGAGCGTTGGAACGACCTATCATATTGGCAGCCAAGTCTGGAACGAGACCTCCCATCAACTCATGTTTTCAACAGGTCAATCTAGCCAAACCTGGTACTAGGGCCGAGAGTTTGCGATTAGCTTCATCTCGACTTTGAAGCTTCTCTTCCGTAGTGCGAGGTTGCAAAGGCCCCCTTAGCTTTCCTCCAGGCCACAGGTTCTCCCGGACCATGGTGAGCATGGAAAGAATGTGGCTCTCTTCAAACAGCGTTTGTGTACTTTGCCGTATTTTCCTGGAAAAAAAAGTATGAGTACTGTCAACTGTGGAAAACTTGATCACTGACTGCTCGATAGTGTCCCCAAAGACCTGTTGAAGAATAATCACAATTGCTTGACGACGAAGCCAATTATTTTTTTTGTGGAGCTCAAAAACAGCAAGCACTAAATCACAGATGGGGGCGGAGAAGCTAGATGTGCTTGTTTCTCCGCCCAGCGGCTTAAGATCTCCTGGCATCTGTATGAGCGTGTCCAGGGAGGTCACTTTTCCAAATCGTTTCATTGCTTGAGCAACAATTTCTTCGTCGTTGACTGCTGAGCCGACAATTCCAGTGAACTCGGCTACCTGACGGGTGAGACGCTGGATCATCACGTCCAGCATAGAGGGTCCGAAAAACATATCATCGATGCTTTCAGTGACAGACCGATACATTGACTGAACAATATTTCGTCCAGAGAAACTGCCTTGTGCTTTGATAGCGTCATCCTTCACCTCAGATGCAATGAAAGGCGAATCCCTTGACAGAAACACGCGAAGTTCCGTACTTTCACAGACCGAAGGAATCGAAATCAAGTTCTGCAGGGGAGTCAGTGTTGCCACACGCCTTTGTACATTGTCACACACTTGCAAGTATTTTTCCAACGCTTGTTTCCTGGTGTCAATAAAACTTCCCGAGAGCGAAGTTACAAGGCGCTTGCCAGGAAAGTCAAGGGTACGAACTGAACCGTGTTCTTCACGAAGCTTGTTGTGCATTCGAAGAAATTCGTTGTACCGTCGGGCGACGACCCAACCGGATGCAAAAGTGCCGTCTGTAGAAAGCTGTTGCACCTCAACAAGGTATCGAACCACAGACTTTCCTTCCTCTTCAGCAACAGTTGAATTGACAATGGAAACCTTGGTTCGATGCGGCACTAGGCGGTTTGCAGATTCCTGTTGCTCGTACTGGGTCTTCTGGAAGTGTAATTCCCTCAGTTCTTTGGTCATCGAGGCCTTTGCTTTGCGAAGGAGGCGGTGTTCTTGAGTATCTCCAGCTAATTCGGCTTTTTTGATGAGCGTATCAAGCATCGCCGCGTGAGCCTCCGACTTGACTATTTTCTTGCCAAGGCGAGCGATCTCATAGGAAAGTTGGAGGTCACCAGGACCTGCAAGCTGAAATGATTCCTGTCCGGTGGTATGGGCACTTTCTGTCGCGTCGTCTTCATTCTCTTCGTCCACATTGGGATCTTCATCATCTCCAAACATCCCGCGTGGTTTTCGCTCGTCAGCAACCAAAGGGATGAAGGCATGCGTCTCCTCAGCATTCTTTCGTGGTCGACTAGGGTGTTGCTCCGTAGCAATAATATCGGTCAGTGCGGCTTGGATCGCTTCCATACGTTCAGATTCATCCAAAGAGGGTCTCCCGTCATCCGGGTCATTAAAGAGTGGCGTACGTGAAGTATCAGAGGACGTGTCAGGTAAGGGGGCCATAAGGACATCGATATTGCTACGAGATGTTGCAGGGGGCGAATAAACCAATGGCGTTTGTATCGAATGAGGACGCTCCGAAGCGCGATTTGACGAAAAGAGAGATGGCAATGACTCGGAACGAGGGATGTGGCTTTTGGTTCGCGATGACGCCCCAAAAGCCGGCACAGCAGAGGACAAGCCGAGGTTGGGAGCCCTACCCTCGGGATTACCGAACGATGCGTCCTCAATCACTCGAAACCACAATTCTGATTTCTGAAAGTCTTCAAAATCACCTTCCATTTCTTGCTCCACCTCCCTCTGAGCCAACATGACACTTCGTCGAACCCTCTTGTTCTCGTCGGCGCTGGGCGTAACCTCGTTGATGGCATAGCTTCGAATGATATCGATATGCTTTTGCGAGATCGGGGATAGGGAAGGGTGAGGCGGGGTAACGGAAAAATATAGGTCATTAATCAAGCGGATATCTTCTCGCAGGGTTGTTGAGTTAGAGGGATCCTGAATTGGATCGTCTTCGTCTCCAGAACTGTAATCCACCGATTCCAATGGATTTTTGAAGCTTTCCACAGTCAACCAAAACTGCACGAGCAATGAACGATGTCGACGATCCATAAACTCCATGAGGTACGAAAGGGAGGTCGGGTTTCCGAGAACATCTCTGAACGAGACTCGTGGCCGTGCATGCGCTTCGGGAGCGGCTGTCGTCTAATTGCGAGGACGTAGGTGGTGAACCCAAGAACACTAAACAGATAACACTAACCGGATCGTGTTCACCACCAAGGACAACGATTCGTTGCTCAACCGTGCGCTTAGCAGTATATAGCCTGTCCAAGAATGCCACAACATCCTCGGTCCTCTCTCCGTTTATCCATTCCTCCTTCTCGTGGTTTGCTGCCCAGAAATTAGCTTGTATTCTTAACAAGGAGATCGCAACATGTACCAAGTAACAGCCTTGTTCTGCGAATTTCACCCATTACGTCGTTTTTGAGACGACGCGCGTCCAGTAGGGAGGAGCAGCGATTGATACTTCGAAGGAAGGACTCGAATTGACGGACATCGGTGCGAATAGTGATAACGTCTCCTCCAGGAGTGGCCGTCGAGGTGACACGATGGTGGCGCCGTGGCGATTGGGCTTCCAAGACTTTGCGAACCTTGTGAATCAGCTTTCTGCAAGAGATTATTAAAAGCACACTACCAGACGCAAGGAACATACTGCTGGTGAATCGCAGCGCCAGCCTGAGATCAAACTGAGATGTCGACTCGCCGGAATGATGTTACACACTTACCACCTGTTCAATCGTACGGTTCCAAAAGTCGGGGTCTGTGACCATATCCATGACCGGATAAAGCACAGTACAGGCTACGACTTCTCGAATTACTGTCTTGAGGATCTTGCTTTGAGCTTCAGACTCTGGGAGGATGAAGGGAAGAACCTGGTCCACTATGCCCCTCAAGTGCGTTTCCTCGTTCTGCTTGGTGAAAGTGGACGAGAGATTGTCTATGGCTGGATGCAACTTTTCACCCTTTCCGACGTACCGGCTGGCTAACAACATGTCAAGTTCCTCTGACTGGGTGAGATGGCGCTCCAGGCCAGCGCCACGGAGAGCGACCTCTGACTGACGGAACTGTTCGATATGAGAGGTGACTTTGGGCAATATATGCTTGACAAGGAGGGATGGGACATCGACGGTTGCCATGCGCTGCAAGAGCTGTTCGAGCGCCGCATGCAACATCGCTGAAACAGCGGTGGGGAACGAAGGGGAGGACGAGATGTCCTTGTACCAGGACAGAACAAAGTCGCGGACTATGAGAATCATGATATCATTTAAACTGGTGGATACTACGGGCATGCCGGAACACAATGGTGGCAGCACTTGAGGGGACTTGTGTGACCATTGAGAGCGGATAAGGACAGCCTGCCACGCAGCGGGAGTGGAAAAGGCGAGTGGACGGGCGGCACGAGAGAGGGGATTCCCGGGAACAGGTGTGTTTGAGTCGAGCCTGAATGCGAGGTAAAAGTGCGCGATGAGAGAGCAGACGGCGACCAGGACGACGAAGAACGGTGCGAGGAGGAGCAGGGCGAGCGGAGAGGAAACGACGCGGATGATCACCGGGACAGACACGGCCAGCACGCCAACGAGGAACACGGTCCTCGCCGTGACCACAGGTCCGCCTTCGTACGGCTGCATGCCAGACTCACGTCGGGGTCATGGCCAGGTCGGTGCAAGCCGTCACTCCTGACCCGCCGACCCGAACAACTTGAACAGCCGCTCACGACACATACATAAGCCTCGCGGTCGCTCTGTCGCATACGCTGACATGTCCTCCACGCAGGCCCTACCACGCCCTCTTTCCACTGCAGAAGGATTCGTATGTGGCGGCCTTGCCGCCTGTATTGCAGTGAGTCGGCGTTGTGTTGCACTTCAGACTCGCTCTCATTCCGGCGGGCAGGTTACCGTCTCAAATCCTGCGGAGGTCGCAAAGACACGTCTGCAACTCCAGGGCGAGCTAGCAAAAGGCGGCGGTGAAAAAGTGTATAAAAACGCTCTTGATGTTTTCGCCAAGGCGTGGAGACACGAAGGCATCCGAGGCCTACAACGCGGTCTCGGCCCAGCGGTGAGTGGGCAGCGCTTAGCCTTACCCGTGGTCTCATCGCTCACACGTTCCCAGTATGCATACCAGGCAAGCATTTTCAGTCGTGTTTTCTCTGGTCTCTTTGACCCTCTGCTAGATTCTTCTCAACGGGTCACGCTTAGGTATTTATTACTTGCCGGGGTGACTCGCCGAGCTGAAATGAATCAGGTTTTTATGAGCCTTTCCGCCGCACGATCAATCGCATCATAGGCAGGCCCGTGACCGATCAAATACCTCTGACGTCTGTAGCAGCCGGTGCCGCTAGTGGAGCGGTCGGTGCAGCCCTCGGAAATCCACTGTTCCTCATCAAGGCTCGCATGCAAGTCAGTTCGCCTCGGTTAGCCTCTGCATGTCAGTTGGTTGACCATCACAAAGGCATATTCCCCTACATTACCGGTTGGCGCACAGCATCGCTATAAGAGTTCCTTTGACGCACTTTCCACGATATTTCGGGCAGAGCGATTCCGGGGTCTCGTCCGTGGGATGGATGCTGCCATCCTTCGGACTGCGATGGGTTCTTCTGTTCAACTGCCGACCTACAATTGGACCAAGAACCAGCTTGTCACGCATGGTATCTTGTCTGCCAATAATATTTGGACATACTTAGCTAGCAGTTCTGTGTCGGGTGTTTGTGTGGTATGTCTACCGCAACGCACAGACTTTGATCTTGTTTTGACTCCCCGAACAGTGTATCGTAATGCAACCAGCAGATACCGTCTGTGCCAGACTTCTTAATGCTATTGCTGAAGCCCTGACATCTTTCAGGCTCTCACCCGGGTGTATAACCAACCAACAATACGACTACCTGACGGGCGTTTACGAGGCGCATTGTACAGTAATCCTATTGACTGTCTCTGGAAGACATTCAAGGCTGAAGGAGTGTTTGGGTGGTATAAAGGCATGTAGTTTTGTCACTCGCTCTCGTTATGCTTGACGTCCATTGGCGACAGGTTCAACGGCGCATTTTCTGCGTATTGCCCCTCACACGTGAGTACTGCCGTGGTGGTGCTCACGGCCCTGCTGACTTATCCTATGCAGAATCATTACCCTGACTGCGAACGACATCATTCTTAGCCTCTACAAGGAGATCGTAATCAAGCAAGGGTTATTATAGATGCTAGCCCCTAGACTTTCCTGACTTAAGATGCTACCACTCAGTTGATCGGGTCTAATGGCGTTTGTTCTCATGTTAAGGCGTGATCCTGCGTGGCGCTGAGGGCTCGTAGCGCAGTGGTAGTGCGTGTGATTCCAGACGTCGGCATCCACAAGGTCATCCGTTCAATCCGGGTCGAGCTCACTTCCTTTCTTTTTCTTGTTGCCGCCGAAGTTGGTTTGGTACATTGTATACCGATTTCTACCACGTCTCAAAGTCCGCCCGGAGACCAGGTCATTCAAGCAGCGACAAGGTAGTACAAGGTACACCACAGGTCAATCGACCAACTTCCACTTAGAGTTCTTTCTAGTGCTCAAATATACTTCTCCGTCCGGGGAACGATCCATCCATGCAGACACTTGTGTGGGAACCAGATTTGTCACCTAATGCGAGTTGATGCACAACATCGAGCCACAATCAGGTGTGCGTAACTCACAAGATACCGTTGGCCGGGGGTAAAGGGGTTTCGAGTGCAGCCCTCAGATATCCCAGGAACATCCCATACGGTAATTTGCGCCGTTCGCCTCGGTGGGTACTTGCAGGTTCGGCTATCATTGACAACAATCACACAGAAAGTCCTCACGTCGCGCGCTGGACAGATCGACTGGCGCTGTATCAGCATCCGACCAAGCTTCGAAAGATATTATACCTCGAGTTCTTGCTCAATTTCCCTCGAAACACCATCTCGTTCCTGAACTATCCTCTCACGAATATGTCGAGCAAGCCACCCCGCATCTTCATGACCAATGGTCGATATAATGTTCTTGGCTGCCCCGGGGTCTTCTAGCAAGGTATCATACATATCGTAAATATTATCGGGTGGGGAGTCTGCTTGACCATCAACGATTAGCACTCGTGTAAGGACGAATGGTCGTACCGTCATGTTTGGGTCCAGAGTTCAAGCCCGCACGTTGCTCAAGGTGCTCCGCGTGGTCGAGCAGCCTACACCTACGTTTTTCATATTCAGACCACAACTGTGAAGCATGCAACTCCCGTTTGGCCTGTGGATGGTAAAATTACGAGTTAACAGAAGTCCTGGTCGACGGACCTTCCATTGTGCACTCAACCTCGACTCCTCTTTTGTATCGTGCGGTCCCTCCCTTTGTTTCCGACCGTTCGAATCCTCGATGAATTCTATGTACGCAAGAGGGTACGCCTGTCCGAATATTAGGTCCCAGCACCTGCTAGTGGAGTCATGCACGCCACACCTTTATTATTGTGAGCGTCATGACAGCTACGTTACCACCGTCTGGAGTCAGACTGTTCAGCGTTGCAACGAACAGTTCGCGTTGAAAGCCGAGCTTTGCATGCCATGGCGCCATATGTGTTGAGTTGCCGGTTAACAGGAAGACGTTGGAATTGTAGGCTTCCAGAATTTCAGAACCTTCCTTTCGCTCCGCCAAGAGCTACAGGCGACTGGATGGAGCAAACACAAGTATCGCCAAGGATGGCCGGACTGACCTTTGCACCCGCTATAGCAATCTTCCTACCTATTTTTATCTTTCCTTTTCTCACACCACGCGCTATTGGAGCATCGATGCGCGCACGCAGTCTATACCAGCCATCAGTTACTTCGAGCTCAGGGTGGGCTTGAACCGGTGTAACATCTTCTTCAGAACCACTGGCGGGCCAGATTATGTTTGAAATACAGAGCACCATCGGCGATTCAGCGGACGCATCCTTGGTTGTTATCAACCGCAATGGTGGCCGGGAGGAACTATTCAGATCGCGTTCATACCTGGTAAAGCATTTGAACTGCGGAGGTCGTGTTTTTCAAACCAGATCGCTGACCTATACATCAACTGGTGAATGACTTCTGGCCAACACCAACGTTTCTTTGAAGGGTTACTCTCGCTTGCAGGATCGAGAGCAACCAT
Organism: Boletellus deceptivus; assembly: GCA_038090195.1. Classification (NCBI taxonomy): domain Eukaryota; kingdom Fungi; phylum Basidiomycota; class Agaricomycetes; order Boletales; family Boletaceae; genus Boletellus; species Boletellus deceptivus. The sequence goes on from JBBPMG010000028.1 coordinate 101,447, forward strand.
GCCGGCCAGCTTCCAGAGAACTAGCGGCCAGTGGTTGTCAACCCATGGTTGTTTAGCAAGTGTGCAGCCCATTGCATGCAGCTCTTCTAGCACGGCTGAGCGATCCAAGACAAGAGACGGAGATGAATCGGATGAATCAGGGGAAGAGCGTAAACGGGTAGCAAACGCATAGAAGGGGGCAGTCTGGAGGTTCACTTGACTGAGCTCCTTGAAATTTCTGGCAAGTATCATCAGGACGGGCCAGGTGGCCGAGGTGATCAAAGGAACGGACATTCCCATATCCTCGAGTTGGCTACCGGTGTAAGTTTGAGGCCGCAGGCCAGAGGTGGCAAGCGATCTTCGGTCGGAAGGGGGCGCTAGGATACGAATGTCTGATTCCCAGGAGATAGTTGGTCTGCAGCTTATGCTCACTGAGATTGAAGATCCTCTTCTCGCTGCTCCGCTTGCTTGATGACAAGAATGGGACCGGAGGATATATGCGGTTCACGAGTGTCCTCGAAGCCGTGGGAGTTGGGGTAAGCTTCAGATTTTCGATGGATGGTTTTGATCTCGTGACGGCCTTGAACGGCGTTACGAATTTCGGTCTTGCCGCAGCAGTATTGCGTATGGGTGTAAATCCCAATGGTTTTTGAATCGGGACGTCGTTCGCGATGGAGGAAGGGCGTAGCGGTGATACGGTCGTGATTGTTTGAGGGGCAGAGGAACAAGGGTCGCATAGAGGCGACCCAATGCTCGCAGTAGGTGGTTGCCGCTGCGATGGCACTGTACTGACCAAGGGTGACTTGAAGGGTCTGGGTTGTCGATGTGTGCTCTGCAACAAGCCGCGTGATCCGGTGGATGTTAGTTCTGCACCCGCAAGTCTGAATGAGGGAGCGGGAGTGGGAGTCTCGGGTGGACGCGCGGAAGAGAAAGCATTTCTGGCAGAGGAGAACGTTGCCCGGGGAGGCGACGTCACCTTCACTGAGCGAGGGGAACCAGGCACGCCGTGCGCTGGAACTTGGTCGGGGTCTTGCTGCCATTTCCTCATCTTTTCCTCGGCCTGCCGCAGCGCCGCAGCGGAGGGGATGTAGATAGACCTTGGGGTCGCGCCAGCGATGGAGGGCCGCTGGAAGCTGGGTATTGCTGTCGTGGCGGCGCTGAAACCGATGAACGGGCTGGATGAGTCGGGGTTGAACCACGCGTTGAGATCAACGGTTGGCGGCGGCTCGTCCTGCGGCTCTGACTCGAGACAGGACGACCCGATTGCGGAGGCACTCGTGAAGGAGGGGTGCATGCGCGCTGGTTGCATGCGTGGATCGACACGGAAGGGGTTCTGCTCGTCCTCGACGGGGACCACGCTGGCAGACCGCTGGGACAGCTGTGCGTCGAGGGCATCGAAGGCGTCGATGTCGTGCTGGCTGAGCGCGGCGACCTGGTCGTCAAAGGTGGGGGAGGAGAGGCGCATGCGCTTCCTGGCGGGCGAGCGCGGCGGGGATGGCATTGGATTGGGGGGGGAGCGGGTCACATGACCGCAGCGGGTCAAAGAGTCGGCGGCGCGGGCGGGCTGGACGACATGCAGATGTGAACGCGCGTGTCGCCACCATTCACCGACTCAGCTTCTGTCTTCCCTGCATCCCCCGCCGTCCGCACAGGCACCCCGCCCCCGCCCCCGCCCCGACCACTTCCTCCCCGACGGCTCTCCCCATGAATGGCGCAGACCCCATCGCCGCACCCCCTCGCACTCCGAAGCCCCCCCCTGCTGGCCCCGCACCCCCCGCACCCCCCGCATCCCAGAACCCCCTCGTCCAGTCCCCCTCCGCCCGCC